>LPNX010076386.1:4074-15122 GCA_001517045.1 Pseudotsuga menziesii
ATTGATAACTTATTTACTTTTCCTAGAGATGAATATAGGCATGGTAACTTTTCTAGTTTGATTCCCAAAGGTATTAGTCTATAAACACTTCAAAGATATCATCTTTTCCCTTTTCAAACCAATATCTACTACCAAATACAAAATAAGTAAATTGTACTTGAACATCATTGTACAATTAAACTACACACATCTAATATAACACAACAATTTATTTTAGTACCCAAATCAACCAAAAAAAAAAAAAATTATAATTGATGAGCAAAATATGAAAATGCCTCTATTATTCTTAACATTAGTTATCCTTCGTTAAAATACATAACGAACATTCTAGTGTAGCTAATAATAAAACTACAAGTGATGATATCTATGATCTACAAGTTACAAGTTACAAGTGCATTTTCATTAGTAGCCATGGTTGTAAATACTAGAGAAGTGAGCACCTAGAGGCATTTAAACCTTAGGTGTATATAAAATAAGTCGTGATTCATTATTGTCAATGAGGGCATAAGTTTATGACATTGTTAACACCATAGAATGCAATAAGGTTGGTAGGGTTATCATAGGTGTAATATAATCTCTAAGATGGGCATCTTTAGAGAGGCGAGATGATGTAACTTGGGACATATGCCTATTTTAATATTTCCATAGGAGATAGTGCAACAATATTAAGGCATGATGGACGAGAATCACATGCTTTTACAAGTCATGTTCATTCCTAACTTGAAGACAAAGTGCACAACTCAAGCTCAAATCACCAATACATGTCGTGTATGTACATGTGCATTTTTTCAAGCCTATATGAGAATTTATGGTGATGGGAAGTTTGTATCCATCCATGAGTTTTAGGCTGTATAAATTCTAGGTGTCAAGGGTGAAATCGATGATCATGGAAGGAGGCACACCTCTAGCACCATTATTAGAGAGTTAGCTTCCATAGTCACCCTTGTTGAAAAGGTCTCAACCATGGAAACCTAAGTTCAACCCAACCATCCCTATAGAGCCATGATAAAAGGGAGAAACCATGACAAATCCATATCAACTTGACTATATTGAAGAAGTTACAATGAATAATTCATGACAAAGAATTTGTGCGATCTCCTATTGGTGACCAACGGTTTGTTGGCACTAGGCCCTGAGTATCAGGCCACGATGAGTGCACATTTCCTCCACGCCATAGTCATCATAGTAGAAACACAACTTCTTCTTTCGCAAACAACAATACATAGTTCTTAGATTCATACGGTTTTTAATTTCATAGTTACATTCTAGGTACTCCACAATGACCATTTCAAGAATCAACGTTTTGAACCTTAATCACGGTTCATCTTCAAGACCAAATGTGTAGAGATGAGGATAGGTTAATCTTAACTTATTAATAGGAAACCACAAAGACATCTAATTGAATTGACCAAAACCCTAAAACCAAGCTATACCTAAACCTAAAGATTTTTAATAAAAAAGACCCAATTTGTTTAGGAAACCCTAATGAATGCCTAAAAACTAAACACTATATGAAAATTATTTTATTTGCACACTAAGTGGATAATGATTGAACTAATGATTAATTAATTATTATTATTATTATTTTATTTTTATTTTTTTGTAACTAGGGGAATCAACAACTGGTACTCGCGTGACACAGGGTCCAGGGATCCAATCCCGCTACCACTATACCCCTAGGTGCATCCCAAGGGCCCGAACCATGGCGCACAGATAAATTTGGGGGGATTTGAAGACGAGACCTTCCATTTAATACCAATTTCAATAATTCCACTTTACCACTTGCTCTGCCCCCACAGGCGATTAATTAATTATTTAGTACATGTTTAGTATATTAATTAAATGTGATATAGTAAATCTATAATAATTAATAATTAATACATATAGGATATAGCTAATACCTCTAAACTAAGTATGGCTTCCTTCTAAATTCTTTTATTATGTAAAGGAATTTAAATAATTGCTACATTTTACTCCAACATTATTTTTTATTATTAAAGAAGCAAGTGTTAGTGATTTTTAGTTTATTGTCTCTATTTAGGTTATTTCGATGCTTGGTTATTTCTAAAGTTTTTCTAATCTTATCTTTGAAATAATGATTTTTCTTTTGAAGATCCGAGTGTCTTATAGGGTCGGAATGTGATGTGTAGTGTTTTGGGAATGCTCTTCTAGGACTAAGGTGTGGTTTGTACGAAAGGTCTTCGTGTCTCACCAATATAACATTTTCCACATGAACAAGTCATCTTATAAACACCTTGGTTTTGATGTTGATCAATAAGATCCTTCACCTGCCTTATTTTATGTCTAATGATTCCCACAAATTTGAAAGCGGTAGATATCATTAGACAAAGAGGTAATTGACACAAGTAAAAGGTGTGTGAACTTGTTTGGTAATGAATGGATCTATGATATGCGTAGGGTAACAGCGTCAAATGATCTGCAATAACTTGTCAATACATTTCATCATCTACAAACGACCAAACGTGAAGGATCATTGTTAATTTCAACTTGATTTTTAAGTTAGGGGTATAAATTTTAGCAAAAATTATCTAACCTAAGACATCCTATTTACTGTTTCCACATAGTTGTTGTGGGTTGTTGGATCTGAAGTCACTTGAGATCCAACGACCCATAAAAACTATGCGACAACATTAAATAGGTTGTTACATGCTGGATATTGATTGCCATAAAATTTTATGATGAAAATGAATATAAAATAGGTATATTATGCTTTATAAAATAGATCAAGTAAATATATAATTAAAAAAAGTTAGTTGTATACATGCTTTATTTTTATAAACTTTAATTTTTATATTTAGTTTGTATTTTTTTAAATGTTTGCAAATAAATAAAAATGTTAATCTTTATTTTTTATGATTCAAAATAAGTTATGAGTTTATGTCTCTCCATTCAAAATGAGACGTAACTTAAACATTAAAAAACACAACAATGAACTCTTTAAATGTAACTAGTAGCTTTTCTTATTTTATGCTAAATTGGGGAGCAAAAACCACTCAATTCTTTGTGAAATTAAGGAGAGTGCTTCTCTCGCGGTGGAAGTGCCATTTCGTGCAAAGGGTGGTGCAATGGATGCGTTGCTTGTCGGGTCTCGGCCTGGAGCAAGGCATCCCGTTGTGTGGTCCACTTCTACTACATAAAGGGTACTCAGGTAAAAGGGGATCGAAATGACTTGATCTCATTGAAGTGTGAAGACTGCTGCTCTACCAACGCCTTAATAACTTAATTAATTGACAGGATCACTTGCTGTATTATGACTAAAAAAAACGAGGCATTTTTTTAAGAATCTCTTAAGTTGAAGAGAAGTGAAATTTTTAAGTTCAACAAAATTGAGAAGTGCTCAAAGTGTTAATAATTCTGCTTGGGTGTTCGAGCCACAAACACAACCCATCCATAACAAGAATTGGTGTCTCTTAAGTTCCCTAATAACCATGCCACAAATTCCATTCCCGTAGTTTGCAACACCATAAAAAAAACCTATGACACCATCATGTTAATGATAAAATAGGATTGTAAGGGATAAAGGAAATGCAATTAGATCTCTGATTATGTTTTACTAGTAAATAAAATGTGGAAAGATAACCAACTAACTTGGATGAATTAAGTGACAATTCCTATGAGCTAGAAACCCTAATGGTAGAAATGGAAAGAGAAGAAGAAAGGGAAATCACCCACTATAATTATGTATTGTAGATGATGAAGCTCCCTAGCTCAAAGTGGAAGGTTGTGATAGCCCTCAAAGAGTGATCCATTTCCTAGAATGAGCCACACACTTAGATTTAGATACTTGCAAGCAAAGCCTTTTCTCATTCTTCAATTAAAACACACACACAGACACACAATATAATCAATAAATATTAGATCTATTGTTGAAAATATAAATCAATGAAATATGTTGCAAAGAAAAGAGACTCGGTGCCCTCAATGGGGATGATACATCCCTTTCGCTCACTATAATAATTATAATGTCCCTTGGGGTCTTTGGATTGAGACTTCTAAGATATGAGTGGAACTATGCTAATAAAGATGCCCTAGGATGAATCAATCAAACTTGAAAGGCTAGAACCACATTAATCCTAAGGAGGTCCCTATAGATGTGTTGGATATGGAAAATGCAAAAAACCCTAGGGGCTTGAGAGAGGTGGAAGGAATTGAAGTGCTACTCTAAGTTTGTACATACAAATTAGGGTTTTCAAATATAGAATAATCCAATAGCTCAAACAAGAATCAAATATATAACTAACAAGGGAGTGACCTAAAGGCATACTTTAGGATTTTAAGGTCCAACTCATAAAGAATTATCATAATCTATCTATTGAATTTATGTCAAGGATTTGATTTAAAAGTTTTTAGGCCCATAACAACTCTTTCTACATGACTTACATGACTTAAATGGGTTCACAATCATGGCACCCATTGTATTTGGTAGGATTTGAGAATATTAAACCCATTAAAGATGGTCCATCATGTTAATGTAAGGCAATGTAATGGTTAAAATATATCATAACATCATTATATAGATCATATATAATTATGACACATAACACTTCCTTAAGTATAGTGTATATAGATACCAAAATGCTATTTCCATTTTCCATATGTTACATTGTAGTAATATGTAACATTGTATTGTCTTTTAGAGGAGGTAGTATCCAAAGACAATCCAATATCCAGATATCTTTGGAACATGATCCTAAGATCCTTAAAGCATGATGCAATACCTAGATATCAAACATGATAAAACCACCATAGTAGCCCATAGATTAAAATCTTGTGTGATGCAGTAACAAACAACAGGGTAGCCCATAGATTAATCTTGTGTGATGCAAGTAACAAACAAAAGAGAGAAACACTGAGAAGGAAAAGATGCAACATAAACAAGGATGCTGAAATAAGGATGCTGAAATAGGGTAATAACGTAATCATGATGTAAAAAAGTTTGTACTTCAACTCTGAAAATGTAAGAGAACGAGATAAACACACTAGAGCTGAATTATGACGTTTGAACAGTAATGTACGAAGAAAGCTATGCATACCTACATCAAAAGCTAAAGAAAAAGACATCCACTCGCAGGTTTTAAAGGTAGAGTTACAAGTTTTAACTATAAATATCTTATAATCACCCTCGGCTTTTCCATCCACTCGTTTTACATTCTATAAAAGTTCATTCCGCTTCATCACCAATTGATTCATTACTCTTTTTTCTTCTTGTATCTTCAATACCTGGTTTTAATCAATTAAGCTTTTAGCACAGCTCGGGACTTTCGTTATTGAGATAAATAAAGTTCGATGGATCTTGCTATGGACGTTTATATTGCACAAGACTATGCGAAAATCCGCCGCTGCGAGAGAAATACATCGAAGCAAATCGAGATGGCCAGCGCTTTTCCCGCGTGAATGAATATATTACGGCCGTGGAGTACGAGAAACAAATCTTGCCACCAGACGATAAGAAGAATCTGTGCTCCTCTGCTGTGAATAAGATGGTTTCTACTTCTGCTGGTAGTGATCGTAGCAGCGACGTTGGAGTTTGCAGTATCTTCAAGGAGTACATACTTTTCGATTGTTTCACTCCATGAACTTGTCTCTTTTTAACCTACTGCAAATCTCAACGTTTTTATAACTGTACTCAACAGTTTTTAGGTTCATATTGTATAGGCAGTACTCATAATTCATTCAGACCAGATAGGTAAGGAAGACTACTGTATCTACTCCATCTAAACATGTTATGTTATCCCGTGTGGTTAGATTAATGTAATGATAATCTCTTCATATTCTGAAATGATATTGGCATGATTATGTATACAGGAGCATTTCATGAATGTTTGTTTACGTTTAGAGTTTCTATGGAAGAAAGTTGTCCTCTTGAAGGTCGTCCTCTCGCAGCACAAGCACAATAGACTCACACATCACCTTCGTCGACCTCATATGAAGTGTTGCTTCAAAAGTCACATTTAAAGGACAAGCAGTCTTCAAATTACTTGTTGTCTGGCAAAGCCTGCATTGAAATGGGACCCGTCAATAGTCCAGGGTTTGGAGAAAAGATTTGGTTCTGCCACTGAATTTCAATATCTGCAACAAGCCCTTTGCAAATGTTAATTTCGATTAGAACCCTAGCCATTCACTTTATCTTCCCACCTTAAAGAAGCTTCGTCAAAGAGCAGGAACTTCCCTAGTCTATTGCCGACCTTCTTAAAGATTGCAAGATTCCATGATGGTAGAGGCAACCTGGGTAACAGAACCCATATGTGTTGCACGACACGACGAATGTCTCCGTTCAAGGTTCGAAACCACAATGCCATGGCTTGAGCACAATGCTTGAATTCCTTTACCGCCAGCAAGCCTCTAGAAGGAGATTTTTGTTCCTCTCCGCCACTAATATGAAGCATAACGACCCCTTTGCCAAAAGATGAACACTCGGAGAGTCCTAGATTGGGTTTCCAATTCTCCACGCACCAGTCCAACAATTCCTTTTGTCGACAGCTCTGGTGCTGGAATTTCTTGACCAGCGCCTGTTCCGACAAAGAGACCACTCTATTCATATCAATATCATGCCCTAGCACCATGGCTAATTTAGAATCTAGCACCTTAAGCGCCTTCTGGTTTTGCCGCAACTTCGCAATGGCCCTTGGTAGCTTTAGGGTTTCCCTCCTATCTTTAACTGCCCTGGAAATGACCTCATCCCCAATCCTCTCTTTTGGACCACGAAAATAGGGTTTTGAGTTCCTGAATCCTGCTCGCTGGAAAAGCCCACCGTCTTGCTATCATTCAAACTCAAACATTTCAACAAAAACATCCAGCACTTACTATTCCGATACTTCAGATCCCATTTTGTCTTGATACTTTCTATTATTGGATTTATGTGTTTAAATTAAAATCTTATAGGCTGATATACAATAATACTCGAATGCGTGTGGTTAAATACAATGTATTGGAGACCCAATTAGATAATCAAATATGGAAGGGATCGTTACTTTTCTATCATACCTCGATATATTATTATAATAAAATAAAAATAAAAATTTCAGAGGAAAAAAGACTAGTCTTTGATATTCATTAGAATCAAAAGACATATTATACATAAATCAGTCTTGTCAGCTAGAAACAAGAAGAGACCACATAGCATATAGACATACAATGATCATGCCTGCTAAATCCAACCAACAGAAGAACAAAAAAGTCTGATCATAGTAACATTCCTTATAACGGTTACCCCAAGTCAAGATCATACATTGACAACTATAGACAACATGGATTTAAGATTATACACTAACTACTATAGACAATTTTACACTCAGTGCCGATTTTGGATAAGAGTGTCAGATTCATAACATGGCATATTGTAAGGTAAAACAGAACTAAGTTACCACACATATTAGTGAAAGTTGAAACATCATATGCTTTTATAAGCTGATATATAATATTTTTTTTTCCAAGAAAAAAACCATTTTTTCTGTTTCAACATAAAATTGAAAGGACAATCCATAGGTGCTTGGTGTATTCTTCATGTTACAGTTCTGGATATGAAGCTGATATACAATATACTCAAATGTGCGTGGCGAAATACAATGGATCAGGGGACCCCAAATATGGAAGGGGTTGTGACTTTTTAGTTCACACCTTTAAATATATGACTATAATAATAACAACAACATTAACATTAGTAATCTGGTTTGCAAGCTGTTGGATATACTCTTGGGTTGGGTTATAGTGGCAGTCGTTGGCTTCGAACCTAGGCCTAGCCTTGGTAATCCTGATGAGTTACTAATTCCCATGGCTTAAAAAACATTAGTAATAATCATCAACCCTAATTCAAGATTATACACTATTGACTCTTCAGTGCCTACTTTGGATAACAGTATCAATTTCATAACATTGCATAGTATAAAGCAACAAAACAATTGAGTCGGGAACGCCAACTGTTCATACTGTAGGCCTCAATTTTTGAGAAAGAGCATGCGCCATGTTCATTTGCCAGGGGTTGGTGACTTGGCCTGAGTTGGCTGAGCATCCACTTTCAAACTCTTTCTTATTGTATATAGACTGGAGGGTTCTTTTCTATGGCACAATGTACAAGAGTGTTCAAGTCCATTAAGGCTTTCTATTTGAATTCATACACAGCTTACAAAGAGTTTGGAAAGAAGTTCTGTCATTTTTACGTAGAGTGTCTATCAGCTTGCCCTATAGCGCATGAGTACTTGCTAGCCCTTTTTTGGGTTCTTCATAATCTCTGTGTTCTTGATTCAACCACATCTACCTCCTTGCTCACTTGGACTAGGATTTCTGTTCCTTGGTTGTGCAAAACCTGCAAATTCTGTGAAGTGGGAAACCTATTCTCTTGTGTTGAAGGGATTGGGAGGATTCCTTCTTGTTCCATATGGTTCTCCCAACTCAGATTTTGTTTTCCTAGTTCAATCAAACTTTTGATGCTTACTGCCACAGTAACAATCACTAGGGAAAGAGATGGATACAGATGAGAGATACGATGAGAGATATGGAGCATGGGCTGGTGCATGGTGGCTTTTGGTTTATGTATTAATATGGTTCCCATCAATGGGTGAGATACAAATAATGTGTGACATGTATATGGATGAAGTGGGCATCTCCATGCTCGTGACAATGTCAAAAGAATAATTTGATCTATGCTCTAAAATACAAGAGCCGATCATATACAACTAATGATACAATGATGTCACGTTAAACATGAGACGATGGTCTCATAAGGAGGTGTAAATTTGAGCCCGGAGGAGTGAGAGGTGTCTCGAACCGGTTCTGGGTGACTTTGGATTGGCAGCTGTTACCACTTAAGTTGTACTTAGTGTTTTTTATCATTCAAGCCTGGTGAACCAGACAGGGTTAACTTGTTCGGACTTCAAAAAGACCTTTGGAAGTACTTCTGGGAAGTGCTTGTTGTATCATATCACATGTTCATACCCCATGGGGGAATTGTAATAAATGTTCTAGCATGATAGTGTCTGTAAAAGACTCGGTCTCTTAGACTTCATTTGTCAATCCGATCAGCCCAGGGTGTTTTTTCCCTTGGTTATTATTGGTTGTTGAATAAACAACTGATAATTTCTGAGTTTTTCACTCCATACCTCCAAAGTTGGGGTGGTCGGCTTGGCATTTAGGCCTATTGATATTATTAGAGTCTATGTGTCAATGTATAAACATGCTAGACATCATTTTTTTAGTCATATGAACATGTCTAAGTCCCCCATGTCTAAGTCCCCCTAGGTGTTTTTCAATTTTTCAATTTTTTAGTTTTTTTCAGTGTTTTTTTATTAAAATTTAATTTTTCCAAAACTTAGGCTATTTTTTAATAGTTTAATTGGAAAAATTGATTTTGTAATAAAAGTGGGCCAAATAATCAGTTTCAGTCATGTAGGTGCTCATTTTCAAGCTAGGAGCACCATCGGTAAGTTCAAGGATAACTCAAGCAATGGTTATTCTTGGATTCTTACCACCATAGATTATTTTACCAAGTGGGTAGAGGCCATACCCACAAAAAATGCAACTGATGCCATAGTCATGGATTTCCTAGAAGACAAAATCATCACAAGATTCGGTGTGCTAGCTAGAATAATCACGGATAATGGCCCATGCTTTATTTCTTCCGAGATGTCGTCTTTCTGTTTCAAGTACGGCATTATCCTATCTCACTCATCTAATTACTATCCCCAAGGAAATGGTCTAGCAGAATCAAGTAACAAGAACTTAATGAGCATAATCAAAAAAATTGTGGGTGACAATAAGAAGGCTTGGGATAGCAAAATCAAATCGGCATTATGGGCTGACAGGATCACTAAGAAAAGTTCAATAGGGAGGAGCCCTTTCCAACTAGTCTATGGCCTTGATGTCACTTTACCAATCCATCTAAAGCTTCCAGTGTATCAGCTCCTCCAGACTTTCAGCTCAGATCAGGAGGCCATCCAGAATAGAATAAACCAATTAATTGAGCTAGATGAGAGCAGAAGAGACTCTCTTGACCATAGTATCAAGATTTCAGACAAGGTCAAGAGAGCCTTCGATAAATCTACCCGGTCGAGTTCCTTCCAAGTAGGTGACACGGTTCTACATTGGGACAAACGACGGGAAAAACCTGGGAAGCATGGAAAGCTCGACAGCCTATGGTTGGGACCATACATCATTGATGAAATAGTAGGAACGAACTCCTTCTATCTAAATGACTTGGAAGGAGAAAGATTGAGCTTACCAGTGAATGGTTTTCTCCTCAAGTTGTTTTTCGCCGAGACAGTGTGATGCCTTTAGTGGCATCGGTGGTTTCAGGGCCAATTTTTAAACCTTTCCCTGCATGTATTTCCAAATTGTATATATCATATTGTTGTATCATTGATTGTTGTATTATAGTTATGTTGTACCATGTTGAAAATTTTCCTTTGTATATTAGTTTTTGTAAAATATTCCTTTTTACACATTATAGATTAATTATGTACATTAGTTTGTTTATGGCTAGTTTTTTCTTATATATACATGTTACTGACAAACTCTAATTGCCTTGCAGGAACCAGAGATTCTAGAGTTCTCACATCCTCTCCTTTGAACAGAAGATCAGTTAGAGAATGTGTCCCAGATGGAGCCAGAATGTTACCACCTAAGTTGTACTTAGTGGTTTTTATCATTCGAGCCTGGTGAACCGGACAGGGTTAACTTGTTCGGACTTCAAAAATACCTTTGGAAGTACTTCTGGGAAGTGCTTGTTGTATCATATCACATGTTCATACCCCATGGGGGAATTGTAATAAATGTTCTAGCATGATAGTGTCTATAAAAGACTCGATCTCTTAGACTTCATTTGTCAATCCGATCAGCCCAGGGTGTTTTTTCCCTTGGTTATTATTGGTTGTTGAATAAACAACTGATAATTTTTGAGTTTTTCAATCCATACCTCCAAAGTTGGGGTGGTCGGTTTGGCATTTAGGCCTATTGAGGTTATTAGAGTCTATGTGTCAATGTATAAACATGCTAGACATCATTTTTGAGTCATATGAACATGTCTAAGTCCCCCT
>LPNX010076386.1:15181-50801 GCA_001517045.1 Pseudotsuga menziesii
CGAGACTCAGATCTGGCTCAGCTAGACACAGATCAGGCATTGATGGACTCTCCATCAGTTGATTTCACTTGATTCCATGAGTAATTGCGCCCCCCCTGGGCTAGATGGCCTGTAAATTGTATAAACCTGCTTGAGGCTCCCTCTTCCAAGCTAGTTAGAGCTGGACTGAAGGGATTTCCATTGTAACTCTGTATTTGATCATTATTTGTGAATAAAGAAGCTTTGGAGGCTATACTGTGTAGTGCTTTTAATTGTGTGGATGCTTAGTGTTATGCTATTGATGTGGTAGATGCAACTTCTTGCCAAATGCTGTGTTATTTCTATGATCTGGCTTCAAGGATTCAACTGAATCTAGTAAGGGTATAAACTAGGAAAGCTAGATTGTTTAATCTTGTTTATCCATATGATCTATGCTCAAAAATCTTAGTTATATGCTTAAATAAGGTTATTTCTGCATAATCTCTCATTTTTGCTGCTTTATACATCCATATCCAGATCTCACGAGGTTTGTGCAGGCTTGTGTTATTTAGTTGCAAGTTCCTGATTGGATGAGGTTGTGGATCTAGATTGAATCCTTTCCTATCCAATAAGCTCAATATTCTGTCCCTTAGCACTCCACGAAAGGGCCTCCTTCCAGCTTGCTCCATTCAAGCAACGATCCGACCTTCTCTCCTCTTTTTCTCATTTCTACAAAAAAATCAGCACTTTGCTCGATTACCTTTTCAGTTCATAGCTGTGATTTTATTTGGATCTGTTTCATCAAAGTAAAATATACATAGATCTAATATTTCATAGCTCATATCCTAGATCTTGCACTTAAAAAAAGTATCATAAGCATCCCAGATCTAGTTGTAGGGAAATTGTCCTTTTTGCATGAATTTGAAATAAAACTTGTAGATCACATGCATTAGATTTCCTTTCGCTGTTATAAATTTCAATATTCTGCAATATCAGTGCATTTTAATTGGCTGCACAAACAGCAAGCCAAGATCCCAAGGAAAGCTTGCTTTCCTTGGTTCCTTTTTCATCGATTTAGCTAGTTTAATTTCATCATTTTTTTGAGATAAAATAGGCTGACCCAAAGGTACTCTTAAAGTGCTTTGGGGAAATTGTTATTCTAACATGCTCACTGTCCTTTAGCAGGTCTGACAGAGAAGAAAGGAAACTGCTGTCCAAAGTGGCTTTTGGAGCGCTCAAATCTCCCCAGGGGTCTCTCTTTTGTCACAAAATTCTTAAAATTTTTGTATAACTGTAAGATCTTGGTTTCAGCCTGTATAAGGACCAAGAAAGTTTTTATTTATCAGTCCTTTGATATTGTAACTGCTGTAATAAAATCATTCTTTGAATAGGCTCTTTCGAGCCCATTCCCCATCCCCCCTGGGGGGATTCGTGTCGGTGCCATTTTCGTCATTTTCTGCTTATTTCTTTTTCACTAGAATTGATCTGATTTGCAGGGTAGTATACTTGATCTTGTTTTTAATTCCATACTCCATATCTTACATTTCAAATTAATCATAATACTTACCCCAGGATTTCCCGAGTGACTCGCAAGGGGAAAGAGATTCGTGGTAGGATTAATTAGAAAACCAGATTTGTGTAGTTGTTTTATTTTTCATCTTTTGTTTATTAGCAATTTAAAATTAACCCCTCCTTGATTCCCCAATTGAGATCCACTTGGATTGAAAGAGGTTCTTGGAGGCTTTTTTCTTTTAAACAAGAACACTTAGTTAAAACTTATTAAAATTTACAAGACTCCAGTGTGTATGCTCTGCACTTGGCTGTGGTTCGTCCGATCAGTCAAGCTGTATCAAAAGCACTTGGGTGACTAGCATAATTAGGACTCACTCTCCCCAATTGACAAACCATCAGGTGAAAATCCAACACCTCGATCGAACCTCTACGGTGGCAAAATACCCAAAGGAAGCAGGAACTTACTGAAAAGTGACCTCGGGGCGCCGATATTTGTCACACCCTAATGGGTGCGTTACGAACAATAGCCCCAGAGACTCCATTTCAGCCCACATATTCCTTGCGGGTAGCCGTAAAGGTTTTGTTTTGGACATACTCCAAGTACTCTCGGGTATATCTGGAGTCCCCCCTTAGCCTAATTTAATCAATTCATACTTCAATTTTAACTTAAAACATACCAAGATGCAATCGCAAAACATTCGCTCCAAACACATGCAAGCACATTGATCTCTTTGATTTGACTCCATTATTAAGGCACTGGTCATTTTTGCTTCATATATATATTGTTTATCAGCTTTGTGCTTTCGTGTGTTATTTTCGTATCTTGTCATCTTCAATTGTTTATAGTTAAAATATTCGAACTCCTAAGTAACTGATTCAGTTTAACATCACCACACTAAGTAAACATCCTTAGTAACTTAATAGGGTCTACCCCCCTTGGCTTCGTTAGGAGTTGAGCCTAAACAGAGGAGTCAAGAACAAGGTGACAGCCTTGACTCGAGACTCGCCCCCAAGGACACACCAAGTGGCTTGAAGATTTCTGCCACGTGACCCAGGTGTGTCAAAAGGCAGCAACAGCAGCTAATGGTGCTACCCCTGACTTGTGGTGAAAAAAAATGTTGAAAAACAAGAAAGGGAAAAAACTAAGCTATAAGGGATTCATAGTGGTTATATCAGGCATAGACTCTCTTGAGGTGGAGCCCGTTGCGTGACTTCTTCAAGAGTCGACCGTCTGAGTCAGCAAAGAGGTATGCCCCCTTGCCGAGACAAAGGTCATTGGCAAGGCAGGATGACAAAATCTGGTCTTTTATGGGAAGAACCGATTCCACACTGTGGTTTAAAGGGAACGGGGTAAAACCAAAGGCGGTCTTACATATATCTCCGTCATTACGTAAGTGGTGCCAAGATAGATTAGGTGGATCTTCCATGACTAACGAGACAAAAGGGAAAATGGTGCTAGAGATCATGTAAATGGTATTGGTTATGGTTTTTGTGGCCTTGCCCCCAGTCTCTATTGGAGGAAGAGGGGCAGGCCTGGAGACAGAAGGAGTCTTTGATGGACTTGGAGGTAGGTGCAACATCATCTTAATTGTCCAGACATGAGTCAACACATCCTGGGGCCTCAGAGGTACGGTAGGTGGTTCAAGGTACCACACAGGATCTCCCAGTCTGAAATCCTATAGATTGAGGGTTTTCAAGGCATACTTACTCACAATCCCAGATGGTAGGAAAAGGAAAAGGAAAAGAACAAGGAAAAGGATCATGTTGATCGGGAATGAACCCCAATGTTTCCCTGGTAACTGAGGTTGCAGCTGTGGATGGGGAAACAATGGAAGAGACAGGTCTGATGGACTGACAGTGATGGTGGAGACAATAGGGTTAGTTGAATTGGACATCATGTAAATGGACATGGTGTTCAAAGAAGGAGGTGGGGGATGAACTTCTTCGATCAAGGTGATCTTAGATTCAAGGGAATGTTGTCTAAGGTTGGCTAAAGCCATTCAGAACTTGGGAAAGTCTTGGAAGTGGTGAGAATAGTGTCCATACAATTCGCAAAGGGTGCAAGCATGGTTTGTTCTCAATGCCTTGTTTCTTACTATTGGCGTAGTTGGAAGTTCAACTACGAGGAGGTTTTCGATTGTATCCATGGCATCCAAATGCGCACGGATCATTGGAATTTCAGGGCAATTCTGAGTTGGATGGCCCTGTTGTTCGCAGATGGCGCAAGGCGGGATCTGTCATGGCTCTGCAGTGGCTTTGGCATTCTTTCCCCTAGCCCTTTTTGGTTGGGGCGGTGCGGTGGTTGGATTTTGCGGACCGGGTGGAGGGTGAGACTTGACCGCGATGGGTTGCACCGGGGTTTAAACAACCTAGGGCATTACTGGTTGAGCTGGTGGATCAAGATACCACACTGGAATTCCTGGTGTAAAGTTGGGCAGGTTGAGGGTGGCCATTACTGACTTGCTCATGACACCAGGAGGGGGGAAGAGGAAGGGAATTGTATGGATTGGAGATGAGCCTAGATAACTCCCTGATGGTTGCATGTGGGGGTGCGGTTGTTGATTGTTGGGGGCAGGCTGGTTGGGACGATTTTGTTGTGCAAATACTTGTCCCAACGGAGCGAGTGGAGCGGGAGCGGGGGATTGAACTGCTTGTACAGGTGGTGCATAATAGATTTGTGGGGGTGATGGTGCCACAAATGTGGGAATTTGCCTCACATACTGCTGTGTTGGCCAAGCCATGGCCTGAGCCTGCTGCGGTGGCATAGGTTGTGCATAGGAAGTTGTTGCTCTAGACTGGGACATCATTCTTGCGTAGTCCAGAGCTTGGTTTTAGTAAGCAACACTAGCAATGTTGCTTGGTTGTGGTGTAACGATAAGTGGTGTCAAACGGCGTTGTGGTTGTTGGGAGACCGAGCCTATGATGCCACCCGCAGCATGGGATGCCCCTGGTGCATCCCGGTAGGAGGTGTTTGGATGGGGGGTGTCTAAAATGACGATGTACAGATATCCATAATGGGCGTAGATAAGGTCAAACTGTTGGGCTTTCAGTATGGCCTCCTTTTCGGATTGGGGAACGACGTCCTTTGCTATGGGCGGGAGCAAGGTCTTGAGGAACCAATCCAAGAAGATCCTATCGTCAAGTTGGATTTTACATAAGCTGCGACGTCGCCGCCACTCATGGATGTGGTTGGTTATATGTGTCGCAGTGCTTTGGCGACAGGATAACAGGATCTCCACCCCTTCGTCATATCTGACAGGGAGTTGGAAATACTATAGGAACATGAAAGCTAAGGAGTTGAAATATGGATATTTGGCCTGCGGTAGCTCAATGTACCATTTTGTTGTGACATTTGTAAGGGTGCATTGGAATAGCCTCATCCAGATGGAATCATCTACGATGCTGTTGGATGAGCACCATAGATGGAATGTCATAATATGGTTTTGGGGACATTCCCCTGCCTTGCCTTCAAACTTGGGGATGTCTTATGGCAGCTTAGTTGGCATTGGAGGCCAAAAAGATTGATGGCGAATGGGGTCATTTGTGATTCGAGCCAAATCATGCAAGTTAAGATGAGCCATGAAAGGTAGATTGGACCCTAGGTTGATGTGAGATGGGGAAGGGATGGTGGTGGGGTTTGTAGGTGCATAATGTGCCTGCATAACTGGGGGTATTGGTTGTGCTATTGTAGATGGGCCAATGCCCCCAATTGTGGTAGGAGGAACAATGTGGGTGGAGGGGACATTGCCCCCATGTATGACAGTAGGGGAAATGTAAGTGGATGGTCCACTGCCCCCCTATGTGGCAAGAGAGGCATTGTGTGTGGAAGGGCCACTGCCCCCGTGTGTTGCAAGTGGGCCAGCTTGGCTGGTCACTAGTGGTGGCAGTTGACTGATGACAGTTTACATGACTGTGCTTGGGCCACCTACAGGGTTATTGGTGACAAGTTGTGGTGTGGACGTGGGTCCACTAGCTATGGCTATGTCAAAAAATGGACCCAGATTTGCAGCAGCCATGGGGCTTGATGGTGTTGTGTGGAGGTTTGGTTTAGACTGATATGGGTCTGAATCTGAATCATAGGATGTGTGGCCTTCTGATAGTGTGTGAGGTCATCGAGAATAGGCTTGACGGTGTCGGTTCAATGTCTCGAATGGTGGTGGTTCGCCTCTTAGGCGTGAGGAAGAGCGTGGGGGATCAATTGTGATAGATGTTTATCAAACTGGTGGGAATGACATTTGGACCCTGGTTTCAATAGCTTCTTATTGGCTGTAGCTGGTCACTCAACCACCAAGACTGCCAGAAGACAACGCTTGGATTTTTCGTCATGGGCATTTCTACTCAATTGATGGGGGTCGTTGCCTGTTTCGCTTGGCAATTCCTCTCAGTGGCCAGCTACTTTGGGCTTCCCGTGGTACTCCTTACAATGAGTTTCTAGGTAGATCCCAAGTACTTCCCATGGTTGAAGCAGTCAAAGACTTATGTCCTCAAAGACTGCAGATTGTTTGAACTTAGTGTAAATTGATAAATTTTAAGGCTCTCTCAGCGTCATGAACTGAGTTGGGTTGATTACTTGGTATGGTGTATTTGTTTTTTTGTCTTCCTAGTATTAAGTGGCTGCAAATGGTTTATGAATTCATCATATTGTGGTAGAGTTCATATCATTGTTGTGCAAGCATTGAATAATCAGAAATTTGTAAACAGATACAGTTTTTAACCCTGAATGTTGATGGCCTAACTAGATGACTACCTTACACTGATATTCCTCTTCAACCAAGAGAAGGTGTTGGGATCTCAACACAATGGGAGTAATCCCATTCGTAGATCCATAGGTCACCTCCCGGATGCAAGGTTGGTCAATAGGGAGGACGCTTAGCACCGTGAGAAGCCCTCCTTCTCTACCCCCTCTACCTTCCATGTCATCCGGTTTTAATGGTTTAGAACAATATTCAATGAAGGGCCTAGGACTATATGAGCTTTCCCTTCGTTGTATCCCAAAATACCCCAGAGGGTGATGACTGGGTAGAGGAGGAAGGGTAAGCAAGACTGTTAATTTTACTATCAATTTTAGTTAAGCTACATTCATTAAGCCATTAAAATTTGTTTGGAATTTACACATTGTTTGTTCATGAAGTTGCAGTAGATTAAAACAAAAACTGAAATTGAACTAATGTGTTGGATAGAGGCGGTTGAGCCACACTGACAGTCCCTATTAAATTGAAATTAAACCCCTGATTGACAGACTGCACATTTCTGGCTAAATTTGGCGAGGGTTCGCAAAATTTTTCCAGAAATAGGCAAGGGGGTCGCACAGATTCCACAGACATAAGCGGTTTGTGTTTCTGGGTGAAGTCGCACCTTTCAGGGGTTTAAGGGTGACTTGGTCATGCCTGTTAGGCCAAAAAGAGCGACCTCATCCCCTGTTCAAGCCCGATAAGTGCGACCTGCCCCGGATTTGGGGTTTTTCTGATCCAGAGTTAGATCCAGCTGACAGTAACCTATACTGTGGCCAAATAGACTTGGATTTGCCTTACAGAGGCTTCGTTAACAATACAAATAGGAAATAAACTAGATTTAACCTAGATCTGACAGGAAATTTTAAAAACTAGGGCATAAATTGAAAAAACTTGAAATTTTAAAAATCTGTACTAGGGATCCTCTGGGATCGACCTGGTATGGTCGCCAGTTCTGTAGCATGGATTTCTCCTTACTACAGGGGTAGTAATGGCTCCCTTCTGTCTATTGGACAGAAGGGTAGGTTCCTGCGTGTGAAAATGCTGAAAAGAAAGCGGAATGGACAAAAAACAAAGACAAAAAGAAAATAGTGGCCGTGAGCCCCTCTGCAGACAATGTTAGGGCTTTGCCTTGGCTACCTGCAAACAACTATTAAGCAAAAACAAACCTACAAAACAAGTTAATAGACAAACCTGCAAACAAACATGGGTCAAAAATTAAAAACTATTAAAGAAAAATGCATAAACAAAACAAGATTATACCTCCTTTGGTGAAATGGGCCACCATGCCCTGGCTGGAAGGAAGCACCTCCCTATCTCACTCAACAATGGATGAGGAGTTATGGCTCAATGGGGAGAATGGATGGAGGAGAGAGGGATGTGGGTGGCTTGAGAGGCAAAGGTGTCTCAAGGCATCCACGAGTAGCATAACAGTATGCAAGAGAGGTGTGTGTTTGAGAGTGACCTCCCACCCTCCTTTTATAGCTTTTTTGGGGTTTTAGGGTTTTAAGCCCTTGGTCCAGGCTTTAGCCCCCTTTTTGGGATTTTATCCCCTTTTGCCCTAACTTTAGCTCCTTTTAGGGTTTTAGCCCCTTTTTGGGGCTTTAGCTCCTAGGAGAGTATTTTAGGCTCCTTTTGGGGTTTTTAAGCCCTTTTCTTCACCCTTAAGCCTTTTTGAGGATGTGGGGGTCTAATGGAGGGTTGTGAAATGGTGTCCTTAGGTGGTGTAGGTCATGGAGAGCTGAGTGAGGGATTTTTCGGGTTAACACTCTACACCCTTAAGGGTCTTTCCATCCTCTTCTAATCACCCACCACACAAATATTCATGATCCAACAAAGTCTTAATGAAACTAGGTTTGTTCTCACCACATGGATGTCTACCCCATAAAATAGAGTTTGTAAAACCTAAATGAGCAAAATTTGGAGCAGGTTCAACCAATGAAAAATGATTCACCTCATTAACCCTACAATAAATGAGTTCATGCAACTTACATTCTGGTCCAAAATAAAAGAGACATATCCACCATCACTTTCCTATATTAACAACAACTAATTTGATGCCCCTTGAGTAGTTTTATGAAGAAGTTGACTAGCTCCTCACCCATACTACAAAAGTTGAATTTTCCATACTAGTATGAATGTTTAATCCAATTGATTTTCTAAGAAGTCCGCGACCGGCCCCATATGTACATCTAATAAGTTGTTGTGCAACTCATCACAATAATGCTTTTAAAAGTTTTGTTCGATGTGCATATATTGTTGATCTATAATATTCCATGGGTCACAACATATATTATACTATTATACAAATTATTCTCTAGATCCATCATGAGAATATACACATTCTGAGAAATGTCAACAACTTTTGATTCCATCTTTGAAAATATTTTCTATGTCTAATCATATGTATTGTTATTACTTGACATCAATTATGGATTTGGGTTTTTAGAATAATTTATTACATCAATTCCTATATCTTTCAACTTCCCACAAAACCCCAAAGAAAATTTCTCTGATACCAATATGATCTGTAAACTGCCATGGATATTTCACTTGAATAGTTCACCACAACAAATATTCTAATATTCGAAAATCTCTTACAATAGAGTGTTTTACTATAAATTTTATATATAATGCTGCTTAATGCTAAAATAAACTAAAATAATTTGGAACTGAAATTAATAGTAAGAAAATACACACCATCCACACAATGAACACAAGATATGCCTTGGAAAAACCTAATACATGAAAACCCCAACTAAAAGGTGAGGCCTATGCTATGTTTTTTCTTCTTAGTAATATAATGGAAAATACAAAGAAAGGGCTACTCACCATGGAATTCACATGGACTTTGTGGCCAATATGCTTGCGATAAGATCTTCTACTTCCTTTGCTATGCATCAATATCCCACCGCCAAATGTCTTTCTCAGCTATGGAACAATACAATATACAATAAGAATTAAACCACTTTCTTTCCTAGTGACCCAATATTTAACATAGTTTAATAGTCATCTAGGGTTATGGTTGTAATGTTTTGCATGCATCAACCCTAAGTAATGTTAGGGGTTTGGACCCTCTAGATATTCTCAAAATTTATAGACCCCAAATAACCAAAGAGGGATCTACTCATAAAATGAACCCTATAAGTCAACACCTTTAGTTTTTCCCCACAAAAAATACCAAAATAGATGACAAATAATATGATTATCCATTTTATATCACACCTCACCATTTAGGGAGGATTTTGGTCACAAAAAATATTTTACTCAACGAGGTGAGGAAATTTTCCTTTGGCTTATCCTTAGAGTAACATTTGACATTGCATAGAAATTGTCCTTTCATCCCAACCTACTATATTTCATACCACCCCTATCTAGTTGCTATAGATTCTTCTACAAAACTATATATTTTACTAACTCTTCCTAAGATTGTGGTTCTAATTCCTTTATGATAGGTAGAACTTCCTCATTAGTTTCTTGGTCCAACATGGAAGTCCCTTAGGGTTTTAGATTCTCCACATTCACTATTGAGTAAATGTACATATACATGGCTAGAATGAGTTTATAAACATGATCACCCATCTTCTCCAACAATTACAAAGGACCATAACATAGAGCTCGGATATTATTACCAAGGTGTTACCAAGACTCTATGTAATATACCCAACCCTAGAGAACACGCCAAGGTTGGGTAACTGGGATATTTAACAGAGGGTATGGATGAGTATAATCTATGAAGAACATAATAATACTTTATAATATTACATTATCATGCCAAAATAGAAAAAAAAAACTTTTAAAACATTCAACCATTAAGAAAGATTGCCCTTCCAATGCAACCTAATTCCCTAAACATTGCAAGTATTATAGCAATAAATTCAAAGTTTCAATCCCCTCTTAGATCTGACCCAATACAACCATACACGACCATATGTTCTTCCCTAAATATCAGTACGTCCCATGAACATAATTCCATAAAATACTAGCTTCTAACATCACCGTAAAAATCGACATTACTATCTTTCCTTAAAGCAGATTTATACAATAATGCATAATAGATTTAATACATGAAATTATCAGTTTATAAATCTATGTAGGACATGATATGGTACAATCATATATGGCCATATGGACTGTTTAAATATCAGACCCATAAATGTTCATAATCCATAACCAAATAGTCTCCTAAAACATCCATTAAATCAATAGTCTACTCTATCTCAAATAATAGATTTATAACACTACTTTAGAGCATATTTTTCCTCATTGAATGACATCCATAAATCCCATTGATGATCTGATCTAGAATATTCATACATGGTCATATGGATGTCCTAAAATTAGACCTCATAATAGTCATAAATTCTATAAACAAACTAGCTACTAACTGCTACCCTAACACATCAACATACATCTTTCGTGACCTATGAATTTATCAACATTGGATTAACCATTCACAATGAGCATATATACAATTTAAAAACATATAATGACATAGATATATCGGCCTCGATGGGAACATGTACAACAACATACATAAAGTGTATAAATAACACAAATACTTATCTTTTATAAGGGCATAATAGGCATCAACCGAGCAACTTTCCTCCCAACCTTAGACAATGTCATGTGGATCTACTTGTGCAGGTCACCCCTGAGCCGAGGTCTTGGAATTCACATGGTTAGGGACACTTGTAAGTCGATCTCTAAGGAAAAAACTCAATCCCACAACTCGAATGACACAAACATAGGATTTTATTCCACAGGGATTCCCCCCTCTCCACCCACTTACTCCTCCACCCCACTACCAAGTAAAATGGTAATCCTTTCATCTCCAATGTTTCTCAGGACATCACCATTCACTAGCGGGATTTATGTGTAGGATTAGGATAGAGATGAGCAATAGACACTACATAACTATATCATACTCAAGAAAATATCAGTTTGAGAAGCCACAACTCAATTCGTCACCACCTACTTACTCTTGCACCCCACTACCAAGTGAAACTAGGTAATGCCTTCACCTCCTAGGTCCCTCAATACCTTTCCATTAACTATCAAGATTTATGTGTAGGATCATAACAGAGTCAAGCAGTAGACACACATGAACTATACCAGAGTTTATTAGGATTACTCCAAACATGACCAATATCCTTTTGATCCAAGCACATAATTCACACACATAACAACATATACATGGGATCCCAATTTCACAAGCTTACCCAACTCTCAACAATCATGTCATGGAAAAATTACCTCCCCTTAATGAATCAAGGAATGAATAGCCAAGAATTCTCCTCATGGGATCTCTATTCCTTGTAATACAATTGGTGTAAAATGTGTGCATAGTATCATGCCAAACTCTCCTTTGTAATTCGTATTATTGTGAGGGACACTCTCTGCACTAACCAACAAACTCAACCATCCAAGAATGAACTCCTGAACTATTTGAATCCCTTCAGGCTAATTTGAATTTCCTCTAAGAGATTGACTAGATACCAATGAGAAACAATTCTCAATCATGGAGTGCCCCTCAAGACCACTGGATGACCCATTCATGTTCTCAACAAAGTAACTCAAATCCACTGAGACTAACTCGTAACTCGAATCCACTGAGACTAACTCTAAACCATTGGAAAACACACTCCCAGTCATTGGTTAACTTGAATTTATCAACACAAACTCAAACCCACCATAACTTACTTGAATTACCCATAAATTACTCCCCTTGCACGAAGGTAACTTGAATTCTACCTTATTACTTGAATTTTCCCAAATTCACTTCCATGCACTCAGTATAATTAGAATTGACCCAAAAATTCTCAAATTAGCTGAGGACGAATTGAATTCATCTCATTAGCTTAATACCAATGACTTTAGACACCAATTAATCGAGGGAAAATCCCAATTAACTAGACTAACTCTAACTAACTGATAGCTACTCCAATTCACTGAAGTAATAGGGTGCATGGATTCACACATGCATGTTTGCATGTGTGTGTGCAAAACATTAATTAGAAAAAATAAGACTAGCATGGTCCAATAACAACAAAATTAAGAAGATTAGAGTAATGTTAGGGGGAGCCACCACTCCTAACCCCAACCCCTTCACATGTGGAACACAATACCCCCCAACAAAATTGTTTTCCATGTTGATCCATTATTTAGTTATAGATAAGTATAATAATAATACCAATAGTCCATAGTCTAGGAACTTAACAACACTATAATTGTAACATACCCAAGTGCTACACAAACACACAGACAACCACTAGTTGTCAACAACAATCAGAGATAAACACAAGATCCAAAAATATTTTCTCAAATAAAATAAAAATGTAATATAAACAAAAATCCATGAGTTCCACACAATTCAAAACTATGAAAACGTAGATAAAACCACTTGAGAAAACCATTAGCTTATTAAACAGAACGAACATGTTTAAAAATTATTAAACAAGACTTAAACCAGAGTAAAATTTACTAAAAAAATCAACAACGTGGATTAACTAAAAAACAAGATACGACAGCTTAAAACCCTACATTCCAATCTTAACTTCCGATCCAATGTTGACCCTACTGACGTTGGTCGTTGAAATTCAACATGCCAAAATAAAATGGAATAATAACACTCTCAACCTTTGATTTATGACGTTTGCACATTGGAGGTTGGGAGCTGTCACAGACAACCCAACTACAATGAAAATACCTCTAATTCTTGATTCTCGACATTGGCACGTCGGGAGTTAGTAGTCGACACTAACACATGCAAAACACAATGAACATTACCAACTTTCTATTCCAAATGTTAGCACGTCAGAAGTTGGTATTCGACACTGACAATATCAAATGGAAGAAATAAATCTCCATCTTGTTGATTTCGACATCAACACATCGACTATTGGAATCAAGAAACAAATACACAAACACAACAAACATCCCTCTTGAATTGTTTTCCAAAGTTGGCACGTCGGAAGTCAAAACTCAGGCATCTGAACAAGCCCACAATCTTTGCAAATCCAACTCGATTCCATCGAATGGGTAAACCAACACATCAGACCTTTGAGAAACTCCAGGTAAGTTTCTTTGCAAATCCTACAAATGTTCTAACCAGTTGAGGGACAATTTCTATGCACCTTCTCATCACAACGAATTGATCCACACCAAACAAAACTCAAGCAAAGAAAAAATGACTATCTTCAAGCTTCAAATAGACCCTCAAAAGTCTCAAATAGAGCTAAAATTCCTTCGCAAACTGATTTAAACGATAAATAAATACTAAGGATATTGATTGGTTGCAAGCTCAACCCTCAATCCATCAAATCTATATACATAGGCACAAACAAGCACTTTAAAACACACCTATAGTTTGCAACCATCCACATTACATTTACTCATGATAATCTATTAAACTAGAATAAATAGCACAAGATTAAGGAATTATTCATTTGGAATTCATTAACACCCCCCCTGTAATCTATTGACATAGATTCCAATGCGCATCTAAGGTAAATTCATTCCATGAAAAACAATAACAAGTTACCACTAACATCCTTTGGAACCTATTGTATCTTTCACCAATATCCAACTAATGAATTTGTCAATTAATCATTCACAGACATAAGGAGTGAAGCACAAAATACATTCTCATTCCATTCATGAAATCCACGAATTTTTTCCATTGATAAATAAACATTCCATCATGCACAACTTACACATTTACTCTGTCTCAAGACAAATAAACACATATACTCATTCATCATTAAGTTCAATATTTAAACACTTATCTGAATCAATTTTTTGGGAAATTGGATTCATGGCAGCCATGCTCCACCCAACCATAGGTAAATCTGCTCATAGGTCTCTTAGTATAGAAACACCCCCGAGCTAAGACTCATGCATTCACCATAGACTTCTCACCAACCCAAGTTTTCTCAGTGTTCAACAATTTGACATCCAATATTTACTGACCTTCACCAAATCCATGTCAAACTCTGTAATTCATTTCATGGGCACAACAATGATGATCGTCACTATTCTCTATGCCTAGAAATCCACCAAGATTATATCATGTACGACTTTCCATTTCACTAGAGAAACCAGAGGAAAAACATGAATAAGGAAAACACCAATAAAAGGCTTGCAGGTTTAGGTATGGGCACTCAGGTTTTCCCACCATCCCAACTACCACTGCATGATAATCAGTTTGGAAACTTCGGTTTGGTTCTAGATGTGCTATCGCTATCCACCAGTGATACCAATTGACAGGTCTTCCCCAACAAATTCAAATTCGTGTTGGGATTCTATGCACCACACTTTGGCTTTTGTACACTGTGTGTTCAACAACTTCTGAGATTTTCTTGTTCCATAAACTCTTCTCCTATTCACACCATCTGTCCTCTCTTGAATCCTTTTCCTTTGTGCTCGAAAATGATCCCTCCTCTCACAACATGATGTAATTGTTTTTCTCTACCCATTCTTGGGTGGTTATGCTCTGTGCAAGCATCTCCAGTCACCCATATCATGCTCTCTTGGACCATTTTGGATTGTCAATTGCTAGAGTGTTCATCTTGTTCATGTTATTCTTCTCACAATTCCACACCGTACCACTACCTTAGACCTTCTCTATAAGCCTGATTCAACTCTTCCCATGCAACGTTCTTCCCAGGAACCACTTGTCAAAATGATTAACTTTCTTAACATCCTTTCAATCCATCATTATCACCAAAAGTCCATTTAAACAAGGGTATTTAAGGTTTAACAAAGATCACAAGGTCTCCAATAAAGTTTGTAGGGTTAACAGGGCATAAGATTAGTCTTCCCTAGGCAATTACAGCCCTCTCCTCTCACTGTCATGGGTGAATACATGAGTCTCCGATAGATTAGCCACAATTGATTTATATTTATATAAAATATTGAAACATTCAATGAGTTCTACCAACTAGCCACTCATAAACATTACATACACACATTATTTAACATGGATTTAGTCCAAGGGTGTTACATTTCCCTCCTCCTCAAAATATACACCATCCTTGGTGTTTATAATTCCAAAATTTACAAAAAAAAACTTGCACATTTTTTTATTTCAAAATTAGTCTTCAAACAGATGGGGATACTCTTCCCGCATCTGATCTTCTAGTTCCCAGGTTGCTTCTTCAGGGATATAATGGGTCCATTGCACCTTTACCTACCCTATGGTCCTGTTCCTGAGAATTTTGGTTCTTTTTACCAATATGCAAAGTGGCTAAATTACCTGGAATACCCCTTTGGGTTCCACCTATATCATAGACCAATCAATAACATGATTATAGTCACATACATACTTATTTAATAATGAAACATGGAAAATATCATGTATTTTACCATAGGATCGATTGGAAGAGAAAGTTCATACTAAATTTACCCAATTCTATTCAGGACCTCAAAGGGTCCACAGAACCTAGCTTCCAACTTCTTGCAACTAACAAACTATAGTGAATCTTCTTGCCCTTAACCTTCAAAATAATTTGTCCCCAATTTAGAATTCTCTATGCACTTTGTCCTTGTCACCATAACTCTTTTCCTTTCCTGAGAAGTCTTCAAAGTCTGTTTTATCTTGGCTACCTTCTATTCCATTTCTTGAAGAATTTTTGGCCCCACAACTAGCCTATCAACAAGCTTATCCCACCTTACTGGAACATTACACTTCCTTCCATAGAGTGATTCAAAAGGAATCATCTTCAATTATGCTTGGTAACCATTTTTATAGGAAAACCCTATTAGATATAAGTAATTTTCCCATTTATTGGGCTTGTCCATCACATACATTCAGAGCATATCCTCAATGAATTGATTCATGTGCTTAGTTTGTCCATCTATTTGTGGATGATATGTTGTATTGAGATTTAATTTGGTTCCAAATTCTTTGAATAGGCCCTTCCAAAATTTTGAAGTGAACTTTGGATCCCTATTGGCATCGACTCCATTATCCCAGGTTTCAATTTTCCGTGCCCGTCCAACAAATCCCAAGGCAGTAGCCCCACAGAGCGTAACTTTGTCGGCAACACCCGTGACACAAGTGAGGTCTCTCCCGAGATACCTATGGGGATTGCGAGAAACATGATTATGTAGTTACAGAAGGGGATTTATTCATGAAAACATTAACATGCCACTCTACCGAACCAGTGGGATGGAAAACCATCGGCACATACACATCATAAAAAGCAAACCGGTCCATCAACACATACGCAACATATAAAATATACAGATCTAAATCATGTCTACCATCATTATTATCAACATTCCACAATATTTTTAATGTATTTGTGACTTCGGAATGTATTCACTTATGTATTTGATTAGTCCCCAATGTTCCTATCGAGAGAATCAATAATGTAAACAAGTCTTGTAAAGTCATAGAGGTTAACCCTCCTTATTGATCAGGGGTTAAAGTGCCCACAATCATGGGGCACTAGGGTTATTAGACTCTCCTAGAGAAGTCGGCCCTGGTAAGTTATTGTCAAGTCAGAAACTAGTATAAATAGAGAGTGAGCCTCTCTATTTATCACACAATCACTCACACTCAGTTGTAGCACATGAGTGAGAGAGAAGGAGCTGGGATAAGAGAGAGAACAAATGTTGGAGATCATCTTACTGTATTTGAGTTTTACTGCTGCCATTGGTGCTTATTTTATCTATAAGGAAGTTGCAAGGTTTTCTCCTTTATGGTTTACCCGAGGAAAATATTTCTGCCTATTGTCTCTTGTGATTGATTGTTGTGCATGTTATTCTTTCAGATAAGATCCTAAGATAATACTATCTAAATTGATAAAAATATAACATGGTATCAAAGCTAACCTGAGAACAAGACACTGTGCAGCTGCGGAAGCTAGGGCTTCTCACTTTTTGGGTCTCTCTCCATAATCCATCAGCAAAAGAAGGCTAGGCTGAATCTCCATTGAAAGGCACATCTTTCTATCAAAACATACTCTAATTCTGAGCACTTTCAATTTTTGATCTACCACTACATCGGGAAATTAGGGCTTTTCACTGAAGAGGAATTTTTGAGTGAGCCCAGGATAGGATTTCTCTCCTCCTCAAACTCAAAGTTTAGAGACAAAAGTCAAGGTTTTTGGTTGGGTAGAACTCCGGGAAATTCAAACCCTAATCTGCGATGGAACCAGAAAACCAACACTATAGAAGATCGACTCTAGATCCAGTTTTTATCTTCTCAAATTGGTAAGATCTAAATATTTTGTATTTCCATTTGAGGTTCTCAGTTAAGATGTCTCATCACACCAAGCTTGATGAAAATCTTGAGGGAGATGATAACTTTCGAGCCTGGAAGAATAGGATCTCCCTGGTCCTAGAAGAAAATGAGTTGGACTCTTACATCAGTGAATAGGTTCCAGTTCCAGAGGGAGATGAGGCTAAGGCCTTACACAAAAAGAAATTGGTCATGGCTAAGAGGATTATTGCTGATTCAATCAAGGATCACCTGATATCACATGTGTCCTCCCTAAAGACACCAAAAGAAATGTTTGATTCCCTAACCAAGCTATTTGAAGGGAAGAACATAAACTGGAAGATGACTTTGAGGAACCAGTTGAAGAGTGTGAAGATACATAATGTGGAGACCATACAGTCACACTTTACAAGGGTCTCCCAGATCAAAGAACAACTTGAAGTAGTGGATGAAGAAGTGGAGAATGCCAAAATTGTGATGAGCACTTTGAATGGTCTCCCTATGTCATGGGACTCTTTCATTCAAGGGATTTGTGCTAGAAGAAAGCTAGTCACCTTTAGTAGACTGTGGGAGGAATGCTCACAAGAAGAAGCTCGAATAGTAGCTCGAGAAGAAAGTATGGGAAGTGAATATCAAGCTCTCACAGTACACTCCAAGAAAATTAGGTGGGACTATCATCACCCAAAGGTAAGCATTCTCACCAAAAAAATAACCCTAAAAGATATGTCAAAGATTTGTCCAAAATCAGATGCTATACATGTGATGAGAAAGGACACTTTGCCAGAGAATGTCCTAGAAACAAAGGTGGCTCTCACAAGAAGAAGGGAAACAAGATAAGACATCATGCTCACACTTTAGAGGATGATGAATCTCCCAGAAAGAGAGCTAAAGAAGAAAGTGAAGATTCTTCTAGTGATGTAGAATATGTTCTGATTTCTTCCCTCACAGGAACTATCACACATGGAAACAATGATGGCTTATAGCCAGTGGGGATTTGAAGCTTATGATGGGATTCAAAGAATCCTTTGTAAAATTGTCTAAACATGAGTCACCTCACAAGGTGAAACTTGGGGATGACATCCAGTATCCAATAAAAGGTAGTGGTGAATCCTCCTATAAGCTAGACTTTGGAAAGTCTATGAAGATGAAGGATGTCTTGTTTGTACCAGGACTAAAGAAGAATCTCCTCTCCATATCTGCATTGGATGCAAAAGGCATAAGGGTTTCATTTGTAGATGGCCAAGTCCTCATGTGGCCAAAAGTAAAGACTATAGATGATGCAGTAATGATTGGGGAGCAAGAGGGAGGACTATACAAATTGAAGGGCCAACCAGAAAAAGCTTTCGTCCATGACTCAGTAGAGCCAAATGAACTTTGGCATAGAAGGCTTGCACATGTGCACTATAGGGCACTACCACTTGCAAGTAAAGCTGTTGAAGGTCTTCCAAAAATACAAACAAAACATGATGGTGTCTGCACAAGATGTGTGAATGGAAAGAACACAAAGATGACATTTCCAAGTAGCGAGAGCAAGGAAAAAGGAATCTTGGAAATCATCCACTCTGACGTATGCGGTCTGATGTCATCCAGTTCATTGAGTGGGTATGTATATTATGTTTCTTTCATTAATGATTTTTCTAGGAAGACATGGATATACTTCTTAAAGAACAAAGATGAAGTATTCAGTAAGTTCAAGGAATTCAAAGCTTTGATCGAGAACCACACAAAAAAGAAAAGCAAGAATTTTCGATCAGACAATGGCGGAGAATTCACATCAAATGAATTCAAAGAATTATGCAGAGATTCAAGGATTAAGAGGGAGTTTACCACTCCATATAATCCACAATAGAATGGGGTTGCAGAAAGAAAGAATAGAACGATCATGGAACCTGTAAGGGAAATGCTTCATGATCAAGATCTTCCCATGAATTTATGGGCAGAAGTTGCTAGACTAGCTGTGTATGTAGAGAACTATACTCCAAACAAAGTACTCGAGAACAAGACACCTGAAGAAGTCTTATCCGACAAGAAACTAGAAGTCAGTCATCTCAGAATATTTGGTTTTCTAGTGTACATAGACATTCTGAAATAAAAGAGGACAAAGTTAGATCCTTCAGGGAAGAAGGGTATATTTGTGGGATATAGTGAAAGCTCAAAGGCTTACAGAATATGCTTCCTAGGATTCAAGAAGATCGACATTAGTAGAGACATAACATTTGACAAAGACTCAGCTTACAAAAAATCCAGAAAGAGACCAATTGAATACTTTGAAGAAATATAAGTACCCAAAAATCAAGATACAACTATGAATGATGCAAATCAAGATGAATATTGAGAAATCAAAGAACCCCAGGAACCTGAAGATCCACCCCAAGAGAAGAATCCTCACAAGAGGAAACCTGCATGGGTACGAGAGGTTATCCAAGGTGCAAAGAGATTTGGGGCTCCAGAAGAAGTGCATAGAGAGAGGAAAAGAACTAGGTCCTTCTTTGGTTATGTAGCCCTATTATGTGACATCATTGTTAAAGAACCTTCCAACTATGAAGAAGCGGTGGAGAAGAAAGAATGGAAGGATTCTATGATCGAGGATTACTAGTCGATCATGAAGAATGATGTATGGGATGTTGTCCCTAGACCAGAGGGGAAGTCTGTTTGACTTCTAAGTGGATCTACAAGATCAAGCATGCTGTAGATAGCAACATAGAGAAATATAAAGCAATATTTGTGGCTCATGGCTTCTCCCAGAAAGAAGGAATAGATTATGAAGAAACTTTTGCACCTATAGCCAGATACACTTCCATCATATCAGCACTTTCTTTGGCTGCAGTAATGAAATGGAAGATACACTAGATGGATGTCAATACTACTTTCTTGAATGGTGTAGTGGAAGAGGAAGTGTATGTGGAGCAGCCACTCGGTTTTGAGACACATGACAGGGAGACTCATGTGTGTAAATTGAATAAATCCATGTACAGTTTGAAACAGGAACCCATGACATGGTACGACAGAATTAACAACTTCCTATCCAGTTTGGGCTTTACCAAGAGTAAAGCAGATTCCAACATTTACTACAAAGTTGAAGAAGAGAACCCAGTGATACTCCTACTATTTGTAGATGATTTGTTTGTAACAGGTGTAGATGGGTTAATTGCTGATACAAAGAGGAAGCTTGCTGCCAAGTTCGAGATGAAGGACTTGGGTATGATGTACTACTTTCTAGGCATGGAGGTGTGGCAGAAAACAGATGGAGTTTCCCTGGGACAAGGGAAGTATGCAGTAGAGATCCTAAAGAGGTTCAGAATGATGGATTGCAAGGCCATGACCACACCTATGGCATCGAACCTGAAGCTATTGAGTGATGCTTCATTAGAGATGGTTGATGCTACGACATATCATCAGATGATTGGGTCCTTGATGTACCTGATGAATATGAGACCAGATATTTGCTTTGCTGTGAACACATTGAGCTAGCTCCTGACGGATCCGAGACATGTTTACCTGATTGCTACACAGCATATTCTGAGGTACCTAAACGGTATAGTTGATTATGGGCTCAAGTATGAGGCAGATCAGAAGATTAACCTAGAAGGTTATGTTGATTCAAACTGGGCAGGAAGTGCCATCGATAGGAAGAGCACTTCGGGGTGTTGCTTCAATATGGGATTAGGTGTGATCTCTTGGTTTAGCAGGAAGCAATATTGCGTGGCACTGAGTACAATCGAAGCAGAGTATGTCATAGCTTGTTCGGCTAGTTGTGAGGTAGTGTGGATGAGGAAGCTACTATCTGATTTATTTGATCTCCAGTTGAATGCTACTTATATATATTGCGACAACCAAAGTTGTGTGAAGTTGTTAGAGAACCCGGTGTTCCATGACAAGTCGAAGCATATCGACATCAAATATCACTATATCAGGGATATGGTGTAGAGAGGAGCAGTGAAGCTCCAATATGTTGTGATGGACGAAGAGATAGATGATGTGTTGACCAAGCCATTAGCTAGAGTAAAGTTTGAGTACATTAGGGAGAAGCTTGGTGTTCTCCGGATCGAGGTTCCTCCCAAGAGGAAGTGATGAGCCCGTGAGCCCTTTTGACATGGTGGTAGGATTGGTTCCTTCCATGGTCAGATATATGTGTTGTTCCCTTCTGACATGGTGGAAGGATTGGTTCCTCCCATGGTCATATATAAGTGTTGTGCCCTTGTAACATGGTGGTAGGATTGGTTCTTCCCATGGTCAGATATAAGTGTTGTGCCCTTCTGACATGGTGGTAGGATTGGTTCCTCGCATGGTCAGATATAAATGCTGTGCCCTTCTAACATGGTGGTAGGATTGGTTCCTCTCATGGTAAGATATAAGTGCCGAGCCTTTCCCTGGATGATAGTAGGTGTGTCCTATCATGCTAGTGGATGTAAGTGCAGAGCCTTTCCCTAGATGACAGTAGGTGTGTCCTATCATGAAAGTGGATGTAAGTGCAGAGCCTTTCCTTGGATGATAGTAGGTGTGTCCTATCATGCAAGTGGATGTAAGTGCATGGCCTTTCCACAGATGGTAGTAGGTGTGTCCTACCATGTTGGTGGATGTAAGTGCAGGGCCTTTCCACAAATCATAGTAGGTGTATCTTATCATGCTGGTGGATGTAAGTGCCGGGGCCTTTCTCTGGATGGTAGTAGGTGTGTCCTACCATGCTAGTAGATGTAAGTGTTGGGGCCTTTCTTTGGATGGTAGTAGCCGTGTCCTACCATTCCAGTAGATGTAAGTGCTGGGGCCTTTCCATGGATGGTAGTAGGTGTGTCCTACCATGCCAATGGATGTAAGTGCTAGAGCCTTTTCACAGATGGTAGTAGGTGTGTCCTACCATGCTGGTGAATATAAGTGATGAGCCTTTCTGACATGGTGGTGGATGTGTTCCTCCCATGGTTAGATGTGAGTGCTGGGCCTTTTTGACATGGTGGTGGATGTGTTCCTCCCATGGTCAAATGTGAGTGTTGGGCGTGCCTTTCTGATATGGTGGTGGATGTGTTCCTCCCATGGTCAGATGTAAGCACTGGGTGGACCTTTGTGACTAGGTCAGATATAAGTGTCAAAGAATATGAAGACCTACATGGAGGATATGCCTACAACCAGCATGAAAAAGGGCTGGCTCTGTAGAAATTCTTATTACGAGAAGAATTGAGAGATAGCACCAGTTGATCGAGATAGCAGAAGCAATGATGATGATGATCTAGTGATGGTTCAACTTTGATGATGATCTAGTGATGATCCAGTTTCGATGATGATCCAGTGATGATCTAGTTTCGATGATGATCCGATGGTGATCTAGTTTCGATGACAATCTAGTGATGATCTAGATTTGATGATGATCCAACATTGACGATGATCTAGACTTGATCCGGAGAAGAAGACTTGTGCTGATGAATTGTGTCAAGAGCATACCTTCCTAGTTAAGAGGGAGTGTTGATGTATTTGTAAATTTGGAATGTATTCACTTATGTATTTCATATATTGTATTTGATTAGTCCTCGATGTTCCTATTGGGAGAATCAATAATGTAAACAAGTCATGTAAAGTCATAGAGGTTAACCCTCCTTGTTGATCCAGGGCTAAAGTCCCCGCAGTTGTGGGGCACTAGGGTTATTAGACTCTCTTAGAGAAGTCGGCCCTGGTAATTTATTGTCAAGTCGGAAACTAGTATAAATAGAGAGTGAGCCTCTCTATTTATCACACAGTCACTCACACTCAGTTGTAGCGCATGAGTGAGAGAGAAGAAGCTGGGATAAGAGAGAGAGCAAATGTTGGAGATCATCTTACTATCTTTTGGTTTTACTGCTGCCATTAGTGCTTATTCTATCTCTGAGGAAGTTGCAGGGTTTTCTCCTTTATGGTTTCCCTGAGGAAAATATTTGTGTCTATTGTCTCTTGTGATTGATTGCTCTGCATGTTATTCTCTCAGATAATATCCTAAGATAATACTGTCTAAATTGATAAAAATCTAACAAATCTTATATTAATATAAGTGAGACAAAATCATAAATATTCAAACAAAAAATACACATACATCATAGATGCATAGATTTAACGTGGAAACCCATATGGGAAAACCAAAAAATCAATATTCATATGGCATGAGTTATACTTAGAATGCTTTTGGTCAACACACAAATCCTATAGACATATCTTAATATCTTCTTTACAATAGATTAGTTTTCTATGTATTTCTCATGCTCTCATGTCTTCTTCCTCTGTTCGTCGTCTTCTTCTCATGACCATATTACTTTGTCGATCTCTATCTCTTGGTCATATATCTCTCGATCGTAATAAGCGACCTCCACACACAGCTTATGGGTCGACCTTATATACTTTTCACAACTATTCTTTTAATCATCGACTAGTTCTTAACTAACGGTCAACCGATTCTCTAACTAACCTAAGAAATCCCATTATATTAATAAAGGCTCTATCGATCACCAATTTACATTCATGCCCCTTCCCAAAATAGACTACTTGTCTAACTTAGCTCATTGTTTAGATTTAGTGTTTCCTCAAAACATGAAACATTCTACTTACTCTCTCCTTTTCCATCGTGGCCTTGCTTACCTGGTGACCAAATTCTTCAAAATTCCTAACAAAACTCTTATGCACTTTCCGAGCAAATTTTATTGTATCAATCTATATTTGATTCATGATCGATACAAGGGAGATGATTTACTTAAGAAATAATTATTAGATGATTAAGTCATGAACATAGAAATTGTATGGGATGATATCGATTGGTATAAATATTTTATTTTGTTTAGCAGAGACAAATATGTGGAGAGTGAGATCACATCTTTAAACCAAATGTGGGAAAGTGTATTCTTCTTTCGAAGGGACAACAACCAGAGACATGGAAATTCAATAAAATTTAGGTAGAATACATGATTGCAAAGGGGAGGGTCTTAGGTAGAATTACCTTCCTCTAGCGGATCAGACATGGGTTCTTCAACACTGATGCAATGCATTGTCCCTGAATCGATCTAAGTTATGGGTTCTTCAACATTGTTGCAATGCACTGTGCCAAAATTGATTTGAGTTTTACGTTCTTCAACTCGTTGTATAATAAAAGCTCCATATTCACACCATGAAAAATAGGACATTGGACATGCAAGGGTGTCACCTCCTTAATCTCGACTGAGAAATAATGTATAAGCCTGAAATCTAAAAAAAAAACCTAAATCTATCTAACCTTTTGGTAAAAATCCCTAAATCTAACTTTTTTCTTCTATATATTTTGCAGGAAATTCCTTTCCCTCAATATGTTTTCATATTACAAACACACACACACACACACATAAATGTATATGTATGTGTGTATGTGTGTATGTATGTATGTATGTATGTATGTATGTATTATATTTATTTTATGCATGTATTATTTTTTTAAATTTAATTTATATGTATTTAATGTTTTATTCAGTATTTTCTATATATCTTTTCAATTTATTTATAAATGTATTACTAATATATATTAATATAAATTTATATTGTAACTAATATATATTATAATATGTTTTTGTATATATTTATATATTATAATATGTATTTATAAGATTCACAAACCCATTTACTTTCATAAATGTTATATCTTCGCTAAAATTTACATCAAGTGGAATTTTTTTAATATTACTATTAATTGTTTCAGGATGCTTGAGAGTGGTTCAAACCTCATCGAAGTTCATATGCAAAAGTAGAATTTTAGATCATATTCACAATTCAATAGACTTAATATTTTTCATAATTTCACAATTTCATGATTTCCACGTTTCCACTATATTCTATCATGTATGAGGTTAATGGATCAAAAATTAATCTATAAAATCAACCTCTCTATGTACCTTGATGTTGGTGGTGCTGATTGTTGAATTCCTCTATCATGACCTTAATTAATATGTATCCTTTAGTCAAGAGAAATCATTTATTAAGCATGGGAAAAATTTTCTAATTCTACCTTATTTTAACATTTGGTTTAGGAAGTTTAATCAAATTGTAGGGCGTTGAGTAATGTCCTTTGAGGATCAACTTTGAGATTTGAGGTAGAGGCAAGAGCTAAGATCCTAGATGAGGGGGGAATATGGTTCTATTGATGAATATGATCTCAATATAGTATTAATAGCTCACTCTTGCATAATTTTATGTTGGACGTAAACGCTTCAAACAATATGACGCCCTTTGCAATCATGAAGAAATAGGGTCCTTTGGTTAGATTTCCCCATTACAACATCTATGCCATGGATTCATACAATATTGAAGTGTGTTGAATCATTGAAGTATTAGAATTAAGTTTTGATGAATTTCCAAAAACATTCCATTTGTATGGTCTATGTGGTGATTTATGACCCCATCAATCATGCTACTTCACATAGGACCCAGGCTATTATATTCTTCTTATTCTTCTCACCTCGCCTTGATATCATATATTTCCAATAGTCGTGTTCCCATATGCTAGTTAAATAATCATGAGAGATGACCCTATTTTCCACATCAATTGATTGTTTTTGAAAACTCTCATATTTTTTATGACTCATATTTGAATCTCTCATTGGGGTCCTACATGAAGATCGATGTATAAGTCATAACATTTTCATTAATATTGCTTCCCATGCAAGGCATGAAATTTAAAATTTTAAAAATAATTTGAACATGATGATGATGATAAAGACAATGACCATGATGATGGATGACGATGGTGATGATGATGACAATGATGTGCATGATGATGTGAATGATGACTAAATAGAATATAATGTGTTTCTACGATGATGATGATGATGATAACAGTAGTAGTGATGATGACAATGAGGATGATTAGGATGATAATGACAATATCAATGACTATGTATATGATGACGATGACGATGGAAATGGAAATTACAATGGCGACGATGATGATGGTTTGATAAAAAATTTGTTTGTTTTGATTTTTGTGTGTTTTTATTTTGTTTTATTTAATTTTTGTCAGTTTCTTTAGATTAGTTGGGGCACCTAGCTTTGGACATGTTAGGATTCTGTGTGAACAAAGTAATCAACTAGGTGTGTTCAAAAAATGGGTAAGTTAAGGTGCAGATGAACATGCGAATTCGTCCAGGAGTGTAGAAACTGCGATGTACATATTAGTTGTGGTCATGCAAGATCTCCTAGGCATTTATTCAAAAAGTAAAGTTGTGACTGGCTCATCTCCTTATCTATTCATTTGGATGTATTTGTCCCTTGTGCTCTCTTATGTAGTCATTTTCTACCATCTACTTGCGATTCTATTTCCATCTCCTTGCAATGTTAGTTCTATGTAAAAAATGTTGCGAATCAATTAAGAGGGCACTTCTCCCCAAGAGTAAAGGTTTTGTAAAGGGGTTGGCTAGTTTTCTTTCTGGAACATTGTGAATTGGTAAATAGGGCACTTCACCCCAAGAGTAAAGTTTGTGCGAAGAGGATATTTGGTTGTCTTTTAGGAACATTGCGAATTGGTAAATATGGCAGTTCTCCCTAAGAGTAAAGTTTCATTTTGTGAGAAGGGTGGGGAGGTAAGCATGCATTTTTCAAGTTCGTTTGAAAATTGTCCTTTTGTCATTCATAGGGTGGTCAACTTATGTTTTCTTCCAACTTAACTTGGTAACACATGAGTTATGGTGTGTGCAGTGCGGGTCTTGGGAAGGAACATTTCTTGTGGCTCTCATGGTGGCTTTCCATTTCGACACGTTGTGGAACTTGAATGGAAAGTTTGTGTGAAGATGGTAGTTATGTTGGCTTTAAAAAAATTTACAAATCGAAAACAAAGGGAACTTCTTCCCATGAGTCAAGTGCACCATTTCGTATGAAGGGTGGGTTGGTAAGCATGCATTTGTTGGGTCCAATAAAAAATTGACCTTAGGTCATTAGTAGGGAATTCAACTTAAGTTTTATCGCTAACTTACCTTGGTAACACATGATTTGTAGTGTGGGAAGTGCATGCCATGGGAAGGAACATTTATTGTGGCTCTCATGGTGGCCTTCCATTTCGACACATTGCAGAACATGAATGGAAAGTTGGTGCAAAGGAACTAGTTATGTTTCCTTTAGAAAACATTGAGAATCGACAAAAGATGAAACTTCTCCTCAAGAGTCAAGTGGCATTTCATGTAAAGGGTTGGTTAGTAAGCATGTGTTTGTTGGTTCTTGTCAAAAATTGGCCTTGGGTCATTCATAGGGTGGTCGACTTAAGTCTATGGTGAGATTGAAAAACCAAGGGTATGTGAAAGTAGATAGTAAACTAGAGGTAATTAAGCTTGATTTATCAAAGGTCCTAACAAAGGACTACTAAAAGGAAAACATGGGTTATGACGAAGGATAGATTTGATATAATACTTACTATTACACACAAGTCAATAGACATGAGGATGAACATGAGGCCCAAAAAGTGCTATCACTAGCTTATAAACTAGATTACAATGCATCAAATGAAGGATTCGGATAACTATGAGATGATTTTAATGGATATACCCATAGGAATTTTTACCATAAAATGTACTAGCATAGTTACAAGGGTGAGTATGGGATGTATTAGTGCCACCATAATGGTTATTGTACATACTATTTTTGGTGGAAAAATTATATGGCCAAGACGGTTGGGGGTTTGAATGATAAAACCATTAACAATGTCAATAACATGGGATGACCTCATGAGATCAAAAATCCTACAGTATTTGGGAAATCCTTTACTGTAGTAGAGTTCAAGTGATGCTTCCTCAATAATAAAATATACATATACAACATCTTGAGTACATCTACCAACAACTTGAGTAGATAATGGAGGAGTGCCAAGGTGTTCCATAGAGTGATAATGCATTCTAGGGAGTGTTAAGGAGTGTTAGAGCAACATAAGGGAGAACCAAGTTAAAATGCATGGAAATAAATGAATAAGAGGGTGTTCCTAGGAGTGTCAAGGAGTGCTAGGTGTGCCAAGGAGGGAGTGATAAGGTATGCTAGGAAGTGCCAAGGAGTGCTAGAGTGTGCTAGGGGATTCCATGGCACTAACACATCCCCAATAGTGGCAAGGCATGCTATACATTCCAATATGTGATAGGTTCTAAGAAATGTCAATATTTACCAGGTGCCAAGGTGTGCCAACATGTGCCAGAGAAAGTCGAAGAAACAAAAGGGATCTCTAAGTCAAAATGCAAGGAAATGAACACATAAGAGGGTTAATAAGTAAGGGCTTTACCTTTTTCAAGAGGTGCATTCTAGGCACACCAATACTAGGTGCCAATACGTGCCAAGTGCCAATGATTTCCAAGTGCCAATCCTTTGTTACTTCTCTCATAGTTGTCAATAATTGATCTCAAATAAATTTAATATTAATTAATCATGCCAAAACATTCCAGCACATGCCAAAGCATACTAGGGAATCTCAACACATGACAAGAATTTCCAGGTGCCAACAGGTTCCAACTCCCAATGTGTGCCAGGAAGTGCTAGGGCATGCTATGGAGTGGTAGGGAATGTCTAGGAGTTCCAAGGTGTTCGAGAGAGTGTCGATACATGCCAAGGAGTGTTAGGGAGTGTCAAGGAAACATAAGGGAGCACTAGGTCAAAATGCATAGAAATGAACAAATAAGAGGGTGTGATAGGGAATATTAACGAGTGTCAGGAGTTCCTAGGAGGGAGTGACAAGGAATGCTAGGAAGTGGTAAGGAATTCTATGGAATTAAAGGGCATGTCAAGAAGTTCCAGAGTGTGCTAGGAATCCATAGTGCAAATGCATTCCAGGCATGCCAAGACATGTCGGGTGCTAAGGCATGCAAATATGTGCCAGGTGTCAGGGTGTACCAATGTGTTTCAAGGAGTTTCAAGGAAACTAAAGGGAGTACAAATTTAAAATGCAAGGAAATAAACACATAAGAGGGTTAATAAGTCAAGACTTTACCTTTTTCGAAATGTGTATGCTAGCCACACCAATAATAGATGCCAATACATGCCAAGTTCAAGTGCGTGCCAAGTTCTAATCTATGTCAATGCGTGCCAATGTCATGTGCTAGGGAATGCTAGTGATTACTAGGGAATTCTAGGGAGTGCCAACACATGCTAGGGAGTGCTACCCTATGCTAGGGAATGTAACCAATACATGCTTGGGAATTCTAGGCATGGAAAGATGTTCTAGGTGCAAATATGTTCCAAGGCATATAATCAGTGTGTGCTAATGCATTCCAAGGCATGCATCCAAGAGGGCCGATGAGTGTTAGGTCTCGCTCATAATCAAAATTAACCAAGATTGATTATGTCTTAAATAATATGGTTCCTACACATACTAGTGGAACTCCATCTGAAGGGAAATTCATAGATGATAAACCTAAGAGACATGAATAATGTGTTGACTCATAAGAAAACTATGTTCTCATTACTTGAGGGAAATGATACACACTAATTACTTCTTAACAAATTGATTTACTCTAACCACTATGACCTTGGACACATAATGACAAAGATTCCATAGCAGTCGTCTTAAGTTGTTATCTTTTGTAAAAAATTATAGCAATGGTCACATAGTGTCATCGAAAACTCATTGGAATGACCAATGATGACGAATGTTTTTTTACACTCACCAAAAGTAACCAAACATAGCATTGGTGAGGGCCAATAAAAAACCATCACCAGAAGTGTCACCAAAGAGAGAATTAGTGATGGGATTTTAAAAACTCTCACCAAAAGTGTCATTGAAAAGGACTTTGGTGACAAATCTTAAAGGGTTGTCGCCATAAGGTAAACAAAAAGAGCATTGGAGAGGGCCAATAAAATATTGTCACTAGAAGTGTCACTAAAGAGAGAATTAACAACGACAATTTAAGAACCCTAACCAAAAGTGTCATTGATAAGATATTTGGTGAGAAACCTTAAAGGACCATCACCATATGCACTTACAACAACGGTTTTTGAAGGACCATCACCATATGCAACATTGGTGACGAACCTTAAAGGTCAGTCACAAGCATGACCCTCACCAATGACCTTTTTTGTTGTAGTGCCAGTCACCTATTTCAATCATTGAGACCACGCGGTACTCAAATCATGTATCCAAATTCACCACTTATGTACAAACTCATTTTTCATAAATCCATTCAATTTAACAATGAAATTAACATATATTGTGGCCCAAATTATCATATGTAGTTATTAATAATTTCAAGCAATTTCTAATATGAAATCATTCATAGCATACCAAGCAATCCATACACATGTACAATCATAAACAATAAATTGAATAGTATGTAAACATAGAATTAATGATGGAATTCATACAATTAGAGATTTATCTTTTAAATAAATAGTTCTCTAACTAGCTGCAGGTGAAGGAGGTTCCTCACAACCATAGGCTATGGAAATCCATGTCTTTATTTGATAGAGTCACCCCCGAGTAGGGACTATCAATCCATAAGGGAAAAGTACTTCCCCAACCTCCACACAACTCAATATATCATGCAACCCCTTGGTGCAGAAACCCCCTCTAGAGTTGTCCCAATCCTCAATTCTCCTTCCCCATCAACCTACACAATGCTAGGAACATGCTTCCTTCTCTGAGCTAACAGTTCCTCATGCATTGTTCGATTCCATTCTAGTGCTCTAGCATAGGATGAATAGGATTCCTCTGAATTTTGACTCCAAGGCACAAAATATAGGACAAGTTCCTCTCATGCACCAATCTACCAGTGTCAATGGCATGGAAAGTTCAAATTCACCAATGGCATCTTGGGTTCTTTGTCACCAGTAGAAAATGATGGTAGTACAAGGCAATGGCAAGGATGATGGTGAATGTATCTCAAATTGTGGTAATGAATGAGGAACCCCTCCAAGCCTGGATTATCACTATTACAAGAATATTTTAGATTTCCATGTGGCCAATCCACATGGGACCACTTATCCCCTTTTAATACCCTCTTAGGATAATTGAATAATTATTTAATTAAAGCATGAATCTTAATCATGGTTTGGGAACTTTGGTTAAATGGATAAGGCTAAAGATATATGCTAAACTCCACAAGGGTTATTTCCCTTAGCCCACTATCACTTCCACACTTGTGGAATCATAGCCCCCCATCTCTTCTTCATCCTTCTTCCGCTGTAGCCCTCAAATATTTTATATTAATATAAAAATGTACACATTTACAATGTCTTGGTCACCCTAGATTATTTGTTTTTGACTTATTATCCTTTTACATCAATATTTACAATTTTACATTACAGGGTCAAAACTAAGGTTTTACCATAATGGGGCCCTACCCATTGATTATAACACCATTGTCACCTAACTATCTCCATAAGAATGATCTACATGGTATTTATCATTGGAAACCCATCTTCTTTTCTATAACATTTCCCCTTAGTCTTTTATTAAATTGTAAAAACGGGGCTCCTTGAGAACGATGTTAGTTACGTTATTCTTTTTCATAGAAACACCCTTGGTTTCCGTTGATCAATTTATTTGCACGGTTTCACTCACCTAATAACACCTTTAATGTTATTAGTTTCACCCTGTTACATGATTCTTTTACTCATTCCAGTTTGACGTTACCCTATGATACCTAACTTATAGTTTGTTCATGCCATTGGCCCCTTCCGACCCTAATTAATCTTGTAATACTAGTTGAAAATTGTTTCCTAGAGTAAGCTAACCATTTTTTTACTATGATCAAGGGAAGTCATGAGCCCCACGCTTACTAACTTCACTCATCTTAGAATATCCCCATCATAGTCAGTTACAATATGTTATTGGTGCTCATTAGTGAGATCAATATCTCGATAATAGCTTCAAATCTCACTGAATGTATTATATTACATTTTGAGAGACACAATGATAGATATTGCACCTTGGTTAATATTCTCCTCGGTAGAGGGTTAACCTTGGACTAATAAGAGAGAGTTATCAAAGTTATTTTCATCAGTAGTCTCCCCTATGCTTGACACCAACTCTTATTTTGCATCAGGAGGATTCATGTATGTTCTGGCGGTTGTAGCATTCTCAATTATGATTGAAGAGATCCAAACCTAGTATCTCAAGTTTCCCATTTCACACCTTCACCATTATTCAAGTGCACCCATCTTCATGGTTGTTCGACATCATCAACAATTCACCTCACTTGGGCCTCATTGCCATCATATCAATGCACTAGGTATATATTTTTAGGCAAGGACTAAAGCCAATTTGACACTACCCTAGAAGTTTAGAGATTCGATCCCTTGGTCTTCTCTTATTGTAATTTATTTTGATACGATTTAAAGAGCATAGAGATTCATACCTTGTTTGTAAAAAATAATTCTTTATGGGTCAATTATCAATCTATTGTTTCACTGGTTATCACTAGCACTCCCCTACTAAATATCTTTTACCATGGAAAATTTTATGGGCAAAATTTAGCCCATTGGGCTATTTTTTGATGGTTTTTTCGAAAAAAAAAGATTCACCATTTTTTTTTCTAAATTGATTCGCTTAAATTGCATGAGATAACTTATTTTTACTCTAAAAAATGCCAAAAAATGTCCAAAACTACATAGTCCTTAGAAATTTAAATATTTTTTTAAAAAAAATTGCCAAACATTTTATGGTTGCGAATTTAAAAATTAAAAAGAATTGCCAAGATTTCTACACTTGTAGAAAATTATTGATCCTTAAAAATTTTTCTATCTTTTACTCTCAACAATTTCTCACTTACTATCATAGTGATGGAATTTGAACATGAGGGGAAGAAATGGTAATGCATTTTCGCTATGCAGGTCCATCCTAACCTCACACAATATGAGGCATTTGTTATCATATAAATTTCACACATATGTGACATTTCGATGATCATAACATAAATAAATCATTGGCATATAACATGCATCTCACAAAGCGTCTTCTTCAACAAAATTGATATGTGAAATAAAACAATGAATCAAATAGCCCAACTTTGGTGCACCCACGCGTGTTGATAAAAAGAAGTCCATGTGACATCACAAGGAAAAACCTTTGAAATTCGTGTCATTATATGAGCACACGTACCATCAACATCCATGGTGCATTCAAAGCTTTACAACCACACTTTGGCTCCAAGGAATTTGAATTGGTATCTATCACATGCTTGGCCATTCAATAACCCCCATACTTATACTTTGAGGCTACTTCATGAGAGGGAGCATTCACATGATGAAGTGGTTTTTTTGAAGACCACCACTTGGCTTATAAATGGAAGCCATGAGCATGCCTTTCACAAGGATAAATCAAGAGAAAAATTATGTTGCAAGAATCAGTTTAATAGACTCATCTTTCATCATCATTCTCACCATTCATTAGCACTTTAAGCTCACTTGGATTCTTTCTCAAGAAGCAAGTATTTTTCCTTCATCATTCCAAGTTAGTTAACAAGCAATTTGGAAGAGATCAGGGACCCTCATAAAGAGAGTGTTGGTTACCATTTGCAAGCAACATTCTCCTAGGTGACATCATTGTATTCAACCTTTTCCACTAGACATAAACATTTGGTTGAAGCTCATCTTCTTATTGATTTTTCATGTCATTTATGCAACTTCTATCTTATAAGTAGTCTTTATATGCGTTGTTATTCATGTTTCATAACTTCAACATTGTTTATTAGGCCTAATAACCATCCACTTAATATAATGCCTTGGTTACGATTTGCAAGGGAAGGAATAGTTTCTCACCTTTGAGCCTTTTTTTTTGCGACAAGTGCATATTCATGCAAATCAAATAGCCAAGGAAGACTTAATTGCACCCAATGCAAGCCTCAAGCTTGTTCCATGTAAGTTGAATATTGTATATATAATCCTCTGTGGTTAGATTAATGTAACCATCTCTACATTCATGCAATGATTTGTGAACATAAACCAATTGTCATGATCCTCTAAGGCTGTAGCCATGACAATATTATGAACATTAATGAAAAGTTTTATTAATATTTATTTGAGTAAGTTCTAAATGGATTTATAAGTTTTATTAATATTTATTTGAGTAAGTTCTAAATGGATTTATAAGTTTTATTTTTTATGTGAGCTTACTTTTTTGGGTGAATTATTGGTTGGTTTTGATTTATTCTATATTTTCAAAATTCCAGTTATTTAAATTGTTTTAAAATGAGGCAAATTATCTAATAACAAAGATTTATGATCAAAATTCGTGTAAATCAATCAATATTCATATTTGAAAAACAATTAAAATTTAAAGTTTTTCCACATGTTAACCGACTCCTTGACTTATTCATTTGATTGATTTAAAAGCAATGTTCTAACTTAACAGGATATGACACGATTTTGGTTTATTAAGTTAATCTAAGTTTTAAATGGATTTATAAGTTTTTTTATTTTTATTTTCTATGTGAGCTTTACTCTTTGAGGTGAATTATTGGTTGGTTTTGATTTGTTCTATGTATTTTCGAAATTCAAGTTATTTAGATTGTTTTAAAATGAGGCAAATGATCTAATAACAAAAGATTCATGATCAAAATTCAATCAATCCATATTCATATTTGAAGTTTTTCTACATGTTAACCGACTTATTGACTTATTTATTTGATTGATTTAAAAGCAATGTTGTGACTTAACACGACATGACACGATTTTGGTTTAAGTTAATCTTGACTTATTCAAAATTTTCTAAATTCATATTATTTTATATTTGAAATAAATCTAATTATAATAACAAAATTCCATAATCAAAATTTTTATTAATCCATTATAAAAAAGGACAATATACATTAAAAAAAACCTGACTAAGATGTAGATCATAACAATGTGCATAAACCAACTAGAGCAGCGAGGGTGGTGGAGGACAACATACACATTGTTCCCCGCATCTCATTGTGCCCCAATCCTTTATGTACGCATATTGTTTCCCCACATTATGAATATTGTCCCCTCCCATCTTCGCCCTATGGAAGAATATGTTTTATGCATCTGCAGATTGTCCTGATGCTTGGATCCTCTCGAGGGTAATTGTCGATTCACCTCTTAACTATTGCAAGGTTATAAATATTATAATTATATGTTATTTTTTAAATAAATAAAGAAAACAAATCCATTCCTGAAAAATTTTCACCTCTTAACTATTGCAAGGTTATAAATATTATAATTATATGTTATTTTTTAAATAAATAAAGAAAACAAATCCATTCCTGAAAAATTAAGATTCCCCTATTAACGT
>LPNX010076400.1:4691-16175 GCA_001517045.1 Pseudotsuga menziesii
ATTAGTTTATGTATAAGCTCACCTTAAAAACAAATATGATTCACTTAAACATATATATGTATATATATAATCCATGTAGTATTCATATAGATATTCAAATGGGATTTCAATTATATTATGTGATTCACAACTACCCTTCAAATCAAAATACTTTTGATTAACTATACAATAGGAAATGAAAACTAAGATGCCAAATCGAGGAAACCTCATATTTTGATTTTGTTGTCATATTTATTCATCGAATCATTTTATTCCACTTTAGCAGCATCTTTATATAATGTACCTATTTTTGCACCTAGACATGAATCTAGCACAAGTAGAATTTAAATGTAATTTATTTGGGATGTTAAAGTGGACACAATTTGTGTCCATTTTAGCATCATCATGATATAAACCACCTATTTTTTCACCTATACAACCTAGCATAAGGAGAATATAAATGTAATTGATTTGGGGTGCTAAAGTGGAGACAATAAATATAATTGATTTGATGATAATGGAATTCACAATTATGTGATTATATGATGATGATGATGACAATGTTGTTGTTGATGATGATAATGACAATGATTAAGATGATGATGATGATGATGATGAGATGAATGATGATATAGATAATGATGATGAAGTCGATGGCAATGATGATGAAGTTGACAATGATGCGATTATATGATGATGATGATGATGATGATAGTAATAACAACAATCACAATTATGATGACAATGAGAATGACATGAATGAAGATGATGGTGGTCCTTATAAGAAAGTATTGGTAGAGGTAAATAAACCCAATTTCACTACAAGCTCCAATATTAAAAGGTGCTCAATCTCAGTTATAAGTTATGCATGCTTAAAATTGTAATCATATCCCACTTGTTATGCATGCTTTAGATGGTAAACATATTCCATATGCTCTAAATGATGACGATGATGAAGTAGATGACAATGACAATGATGATGTTTTTTATGATAATGGTAATGTAAATGATGATGATCACGATCATCATCGTCATCTTTGTCATTGTCATCATGATTATCACAATAGTCATCATCATCGGCATAATCATCATTCATGTTGTCATCATCGTCATTTTCCTTGACATCATTAGCATCATGATTATTAACATTTTCATCAGTTATTCATCATTACCTTTGGCATAAGAAATAACATCTACCAAAAATATGTGATTAGTGGAAAAGGGTCATGGACGACACACACGATTTATGCATGACAAATAACAACTTATTTTTTAAATTGATCAACATCATCATTCTCATTGTATTCATCATCATTATCATTGTCATCATCACCATCATCATCATTCATTTCATTGCCATCATAATCATCGACAATATTGTCATTTCCATTATCCTCGTCATCATCATCATCATCATCATTGTCATTGTTTTCCTAATTATCAACAACATTATCATCATCATCGTAACCATCCTCAATATCATAATCATTATCCTCATTGTCATCTTCAACATCTGGGTGTAAAACTGGATGCAAGAGTGGATAAAAACATGGATGCAAAGAAGGATGCAACAAAAGTAGGCGCAAATATGGACGCATAATGGGGTGCACCAAAAATGGATGCAAAAGTGGATGCAAAAAATGATGCAATCATGGAAGCAAAACATGTTGAAAAAAGTGGCACAAAAGTGGATGCAACCATGGATGTAAAATTAGATGTAAAATTGGATATCAAAGTGGATGCAACAAAACTAGATGCAAAAGTAGACGTAACACCCAATGTAAAACCCGATGCAAAAGTGGATGCAAAAATGAATGCATAAAGGGATGCAATAAATAATGTAAAATTGGATGCAAAAAAAGATGCAAACATGGATGCAAAAGTTGAAGCAAAAGTGGGTGTAAAAGTAGGCACAAAAATGGGTGTGAATTGGGACGTGACAAAAGTGGATGCAATAGTAGATGCAAAAAAAGACGTAAACATGGACGCAAAAAGGGATGAAAATGTGGGTGCAAAAGTGGATGCAAAACTAGATTCAAAACAAGATGTAAACTTTGATGCAAAACTTGGCACACGAAGGGATGCAAAAAAAAGAAGCAGAAGTGGATGCAAAAATGGATGTAAAATTAAAGGATGCAAAAGTGGATGAAAACATGAGCGTAAAAGTGGAGGCAAACGTGGACGTAAAAGAGGGCACAAAAAGAGTAGATGTACAAACTAGGTGCAAAATTAGGTGCAAAACTAGGCTCAAAACTTGTCGCAAAACCTGATGCAAAACTTGGCGCAAATTATGCCATAATTTGTGCCAAATTTTAAAAAAGGATGCAAAAAATGACTAAAATAGCGCCAACTCGTGAAATTGCACCATTTTTTCCAAAAAATGAAGAAAAATACATTGAAATATGGTTTATATGCAAAAAAAGGATGCAAAAAGAGATGCTAATCACAGGTTTTTGTTGTAGTGCCCCATTCCCTCATTCCCTACCTCCCAATCCTTATGTTTCCACATGAAGGAGCACTAGTGTCAATGATGTGTGTTCTTTGTTGAGTTCAGTTGATGCCAAAGCATGAGTGAATTATGTTTGGATCTGTAATATGTTCCTAATACTCTCTGTAATTCTAATTAGTAGAAATACATATGCAAAAATGTCACATTTCCAAGCTATGGTTTGACTAGTTTACATGTATTGGTTTCCATTTCAAAGGAGTTGTTTATGTGATTTGTATTGAGGGGTTTCTCTGATGTTAAATGATTTTTAGTAGGTAATTTATGTTTTTTTATGGTATATAACCCTCATTATTTGTTCTTAATAATTTAATATACATTTTATGAGTCGAAGTTAAGCTTCACTGTCATTTCCCTTAAGCAATAGCACTGAAAATATGCATTTGAATGTGAAGCTTTATAACTATATTTGCAGAAATTATTTCCACACTTAATGAAATTAAATTAAGTCTAATATCATTCCCTGTACTCTTTTTTTCAATTTGGTATGGTCTCACATGAGTTGAGAAGCCATTGATGCTCACACCCTAGGGGGAATTTAACCACAATTACTAGTAATTTTCCCAATTTTGCCAATGGCCCAAAATAAATTTGTAGATGTCTATAAACTATTACAAAGTGACCATATATTCAATTTAGTGGTAATAATAATCACCATATCATTCTTACCAAGTTCGAGACCCTCTTGTGCCATTCGAAGCCCCTAGAGTCAAGACTAGTCAACACAATTTTGCCCCTAATTCTTCCTTTGTTTGGAATTTTCAAATTGGATAATTATTGTGGTATCAGAGCATGATATTAGAAATTTTTTTAGTTTCCTATTCATTTTTTCTGATTATGGTCTTCCCCCATTAGAAACTAAGACTAAAGATATTAACAGTGGAAGAGAAGGAGGTGAAGAAGTTATTTTTGTGTACAAGGAGATTAGGGAAAAACTAGGATTCATAGATATGGATGATAAGGGGGATAATGAGGACCTTAAAAAATTCATGAAGACATACCTTGAAAACATGACCAAACATTTTATGCATGGGTTTGAATTTTTTTTCTATCCAACTTGGGGGCAACTCAACACCCGGGAGTAGTAATGGTACACCTCATGATGAGAAGAAGACCTATGGGGAAGCTATTTTTTCAAAGAATGGACCTCATAACCGACCCCGTGAATTCAAGAATCAGAATGGACCTGCAATTCCTAAGTTTTTAGAGTCCAAAGAGGGCCATTACACTACTTATGATGTTAGGGAAGCGACAAATGATTGGCATCAACTAAGTGATGAATGTAGTAAAGTCCTACCTTTTGATTAGTTCATTGGGGCCCTCTCTTCAGTTTAAGCATGGAGGAAGTGGGACTACGACACCTCCTCTTAATAAGGAATTAAAGTATACCATGTGAAAAGTAACTATTCCTTCTTTTGATGGTTCTTCCCAAATGTATGCTAGTGCTTGGTTACAAAAAAAAAAAGTGTGTATTTCCAGTTAAATCCTATGGTTGAAGAAGATGCATTGAAAATGGCCATTTTAAATATTGAAGGGGAAGCTAGTGATTGGTGGTTCCATGGTATTATAACCTTGGGACATGATCATATTTTATCTTATGAGGTTTTATCCAATGCATAATGGAGATATTTGAGAGGAAAGACCCCGAACTTCCTTTCAAAGAACTAGCACAATTGAAGCAAGTTGGAACTCCTAAAGCATATATGTTAGAATTTGAAACGATTCCAGTAATGATTTCTGATGTATCTATGGCTAGGTTGGTTTTAATATTTACTAAGAGATTTAAAGAACCTTTGATAGGGTTTGTGAAATCCCACAAGCTAGCTACATTGAAGGACCATGAATTTGACAAGAGACTTGCAAAATGTGTTGCCAAGAATCAAATACTCCCATAAGATTAATTTCCCTTCCAAGTTCAAGGAAGGTAAAAAAAACACTGCAAAAGGACTCATTTTCCAAATAAAATAAGGGAGGGACAAGAAAAGNATAAAATACTCCCATAAGATTAATTTCCCTTCCAAGTTCAAGGAAGGTAAAAAAAACACTGCAAAAGGACTCATTTTCCAAATAAAATAAGGGAGGGACAAGAAAAGAACAACTCAGAAGAATGAAACTATGCTTCACATGTCAACAACCTTGGGTTCCGAGACATAAGTGTGCAAAGGGGAAGGCACACTACATTGAATTTTTCTATGAATATGAGGAAGAGGGAGAGGAGGAAGAAGTAAAACTTGCAGCCCAAGAAGAGGTGTATGAAACAACAGAAGAAGAACATCCCACTCCTGAGACAAGAAAAAATGCATTTCTTTCAGATGTACCTAGATTTCACACCGTGAGGATCAAGGGTAACATATAAGGACAAAAGGTTACGTTCCTAGTGGATGGAGGAACCACTCATAAATTCGTAGATGCAGCCCTAGTGGAGAGGATAAATTTACAACATTAAACATTCGATGGTTTCAAAATCATCATTCCAGGTAACAATTCTATGGACTACACCAAATGGATTCCAAAGCTTCAAGTTACTATAGGAAATCATATTATCGCTGATTTTTTTTTTGTAGTGAATGTGGCTGATACAAATGTGGTTTTGGGATTCCAATGGTTGTATTATTTAGGGGAGAATATAGTGAATTATCAAGTCCCTAAAATGAGGTTCAAAATTTTGAAAGGGAAACCTATCCTATTGAGAGGAATGCACACCTACCCAAGTCAAGTGGTGTCCTCTCATAGTATGAGGTCTATCTGGAGGCATGGAGATATAGAATGGGTTGTTGAATGTTTTATTAAATATTATAAACCTCAATTGAAGGTTTCCAAGCATCCTAGGGAGATAAATTAGTTATTGAGTAAGTATGAGAGGGTTTTTAGAGACCTTCCCCCGAGAAGACCACCAAACAGAGGGGTGGAGCATGTCATTGAGTTAGAGATAAGAACCCAACCTATCAAAATTCATCCACATAGTCACCCCAAAAGGATTCTATATGAGATTGAGGAGGCCATTAAATAAATTTTGGAGTTTGGTCTCATAAGGCCTAGTTGAAGCCCATATGCTTCTTCAGTTGTTATGGTAAAGAAAAAAGATGGAACTTTGAGGTTGTGCATTGATTTTAGAGAATTGAATNTTTCGTCTCATAAGGCCTAGTTGAAGCCCATATGCTTCTTCAGTTGTTATGGTAAAGAAAAAAGATGGAACTTTGAGGTTGTGCATTGATTTTAGAGAATTGAATAATAAGACAATGAAGAATAGATATCACATTCCAAGGATTGATGAGCTCATGGATGAGCTCCATGGATTTAAGTTCATCTCAAATATTGACCTTATATCTGGTTATCTTCAAATTCGAATGAGGGAAGAAGACGTTCCAAATATTGATTTTACATGCCACTATGGTCACTTTGTGTTTGTTTCCATGCCCTTTGGCTTGAAAAATTCTCCTGCCACATTACAATCATGCATTAACAATATATTCCACAAGAAAATTTGTAAGTTTGTACTAGTTTTATTTGATGACATTCTTATTTACAGTAAAACATGGAAGGAACATTTGCATTATCTAGAAGTGGTATTAAAAATTCTGCATGATCAATATTTGTTTGCTAAGCTGTCAAAATGTGAGTTTGATTTGACAGAACTTTTGTATCTTGGATACATCATTCGTCAAGATGTTTTGAAGGTGGATATGGAAAAAATAAAAGCCACTATAGAATGGCCTTGTCCCAAAAATATCACTGAATTTAGATGATTCATTGGATTTTGTACCTACTATAGAAAGTTTGTGAAGGGTTTCTCCCAACTCACTTTGAACCTCTCACTGATTTGACAAATAAAGATGCATTCCAATGGCATGAAGGGGCTGAAAAATCTTTCCAAAGAATGAAAGATGTAATAATCAATTTTCATATTCTAACCTTGCCTAATTTTTCTAAATCATTTGTCTTGGAATGTGATGCATCAGGAGAAGGAAGTGGAGCAGTCCTAAAGAAAGGAAAAAATCCAATAGATTTAGAGAGTAGGAAGCTACATCCACATGAGAATATTTACTCTATTTATGATAAATAAATCTTAGCCATCATGCATGCTTTGATCAAGTTTAGGCAATAATTGGTGGAAAACAAGTTTGTGGTCAAAACTGACCCTAACAGCTTAAGGTACTTCCTCACTCAAAATTATATAAATGAAAGGAAGAAAAAGTGGGTGAGTAATATTAAACAATTTTGATTTTATATTGAATATGTGAAGGTAAAGAATAATGTGGTAGTTGATGCCTTATATAGAAGACCTTATATTTCTCTAATGGATGTTGTTGAAAATTGGAAAGTTATATTAGAAGTAGAATATGCCAAGGATAAGTTTTATTGTGAGATTTTTATGGGACTAACCATGATTATAGGTATAAGGTGTTGTAAGGAGTAATATAATACAAATATATAATCTATTTTGTCCCTATTTTAAGTTTGAAGGAGGTAGTTTTAAAGAGAGCTCATGATTCTCCTCTAGCAGGTCACCCTGGTTCATTCAAAACATATAGAATGTTTAGGGNGGTCCCTATTTTAAGTTTGAAGGAGGTAGTTTTAAAGAGAGCTCATGATTCTCCTCTAGCAGGTCACCCTGGTTCATTCAAAACATATAGAATGTTTAGGGAAAGATTCTCATGGAAATGGTTTAAGTATGATATTATGAAATATGTTAATGAATTCCCCACATGTCATCAAAACAAATTGGATCACACTCATCTATCTGGCCTCTTACACCCCTTTCCTATTCTAGAATGAAAATGGGAGAGCATTTCAATGGATTTCATCACTGGTTTTCCCAAGGTACTTTGTAAAGATTGCATATTTGTAGTGGTATATAGAATCACTAATTTTGCTCATATATTTTTTGTTATCACAACTTTAATTGTTGTACAAGTGGTTTAACTATTCTTTAAATAATTTTTCAGATTGCATGGGTTTCCTAAGAGCATTGTTAGTGACAGAGATAGCATAGTTTTTAGTGCATTTTGGAAATAACTCTTCAAAATGGTGGGGAAACATTTGAAACCAAGCACAAGATATAATAAACACATTGATTTACAAAAAAGAGGGTGAATCAATGGTTGGAAGGATACTTGAGGAACTATGTTAGTGGGAGTCAAAAGGTATGGATCAAATGGTTGCATTTGGGTGAGTTTTGCTACAATACAACTTTTCATATGTCCATTGTCATGTATCCTTTAAAATAAATTCATGATTATGATGCATAAACTTTTATTTACCACATTTTTGGTGATAGTAGAGCTACAAAGGATAAGGATTGGATTGAATAAAGTCAAGAAATTTGGAAGGTTTTGAAAGATAACTTGTAGGTTTCCCAAAATCAGAAAAAACAATATGCAGACCAACATAGAGTGGAGAGGAACTTCCAAGTGATTGAATTGGTATATTTGAGTTTAAATCCCTACAAACAAACCACCATAAAGGGTAAAGGTTCAGAAAATCTCAAACCAAGGTTTTATGGTCCCTACAAAGTGATTTGAAAAATTGGAGAAGTGGCCTATGAATTGGAACTTCCAATAGGAAGTAAAATTCATAATGTATTTCATGTTTTATGTCTAAATATGGTTATAGGTCAACATATCTCAGTTTCATATGCATTACCTCGCTTGGATGATGAAGGAAAATTTATTCTCATTCCAGAGAAATATTGAAAACAAGGGAAAGAAGGTTAAGGAGCAAAACAATAGAAGAATACTTGGTACAATGGAAGGATTTTCCTAGTGAGGAAGCCACTTGGGAAGATGAACAAATTTTGCAGCATCCAAACTTGGCATTGCTTGAGGAAAAGAAATATTGGGTGGGGAGGACTGTCATTTCCCCATCCCAATGAGACTACTAGTTAATGATGTTATATTTTTATCAATTTAGACAGTATTATCTTAGGATCTTATCTGAGAGAATAACATGCACAGCAATCAATCACAAGAGACAATAGAAACAAATATTTTCCTCAGGGAAACCATAAAGGAGAAAACCACGCAACTTTTTCAGAGATAGAATAAGAACCAATACCAGCAGTTAAACCCAAAGACAGTAAGATGATCTCCGACAGCTATTCTATGTCTTATCCAAGCTCCTTCTCTCTCACTTATGCACTACAACTGAGTGTGAGTGANAGAGATAGAATAAGCACCAATACCAGCAGTTAAACCCAAAGACAGTAAGATGATCTCCGACAGCTATTCTATGTCTTATCCAAGCTCCTTCTCTCTCACTTATGCACTACAACTGAGTGTGAGTGACTCTGTGATAAATAGAGAGGCTCACTCTCTATTTATACTAATTCCCGACCTGACAATAACTCACTACGACCGACTTCTTTAGGAGATTCTAGTAACCCTAGTGACCCACAACTACGGGGAATTTAACCCTTGATCAATAAGGAGGGTTACCCTCTATGACTTTACATGACTTGTTTACATTATTGATTGTCCCAATCAAAACATCGGGATATGACATGACTCAATTACATTACTGATACTTCTCTATAGGAACATCGAGGTACAATACATAAGATATACAAGTGAATACATTCCAAAGTTACAAATACATCAACCCTCCGTCTTAACTAGGAAGGTATTCTCTTGACACAATTCATCAACACAAGTCTTCTTCTCTGGATCAACATCAAGTCTGAATCACCATCAAGTCTAGATCACTGGATCAACATCAAGTCTGGATCATCATCCATTATGGATCATCAATGGATCATCACTAGATCATCATCAAAGCTGTATCATCACTGAATCATCATCAAAGCTGGATCATCACTAGATCATCAAAGCTGGTTCATCATCAACATTACTACTTCCTCTATCACGATTAACTGGTGCTACCTCTCAATTATTCTCATCATAGGAAGTTCTACAGACCCATCCCTTTTTCATGTTGGTTGTAGGCCTAGCCTCCATGTAGGTCTTCATCAACAGAGCCAACCCTTTTTCATGTTGGATGTACTACCTTACCTTGCAAGGACTTCCCCTACAGAGCCAGTCCTTTTTCATACTGGATGCAACACCTTTCCTCTTACAAGGATTTCCCCTACAGATCTAGTCCTTTTTCATACTGGATGTAGCACCTTACCTCTCACAAGGATTTCCCCTATAGAGCCAGTCCTTTTTCATAATGGATGCATCACCTTGCCTCTCGCAAGGATTTTCAGTATAGAGCTAGTCCTTTTTCATATTGGATGTAGTACCTTTCCTATGCAAGGATTTCCACTACATATCCAGTCCTTTTTCATATTGGATACAGTACCTTGCCTCTGCAAGGATTTCCACTATAGAGCCATCCCTTTTTCATGTTGGATGCAGTACTTAGCACTTGCATCTGACCATGGGAGGAACCAATCCTACCACCATGTCAAAAAGGAACAGCACTTACATCTGACCATGGGAGGCCCCATGGGCCACCTACCACCATGTCAGAAAGGCACAACACTTATATCTGACCATGGGAGGCCTCACCTACCACCATGTCAGAAGGTCTCAACACTTATATCTGACCATGGGAGACCCTGCCTTCCACCATGTCAGAAGAGCTCAGCACTTATATCCTACCATGGGAGGCCCCACCTACCACCATGTTAGATGGGCTCAGAACTTATATCTGACCATGGGAGGCCCCACCTACCACCATGTCGAAATGGCTCATAGACCTGTCACTTCCCCTTGGAGGGAACCTTGATCTAATGAACACCAAGCTTCTCCCTGAAGTACTCCAACTTCACTCTAGCTAATGGCTTGGTCAGCACATCAGCTATCTTCTCATCCGTCGCAACATATTGGAGCTTCACTGCTCCCCTGTGCACCATATCCCTGATATAGTGGTATTTGATCTCAATATGCTTTGACTTGTCATGGAACATCGGGTTCTCCGACAACTTCACACAACTCTAGTTTTTGCAATATATACAAGTAACATCCAACTGGAGATCAAACACGTCAGATAGTAGCTTCATCAGCCATATTTCCTCACAACTAGTTGAATAAGCTATGGCATAGTCTACTTCAGCTATACTCAGTTCCACATAGGATTGTTTCCTTCTAGACCAAGAGATCACACCTGATCCCATACTGAAGCAGCACCCCGAAGTGCTATTCCTATNTGACATAGTCTACTTCAGCTATACTCAGTTCCACATAGGATTGTTTCCTTCTAGACCAAGAGATCACACCTGATCCCATACTGAAGCAGCACCCCGAAGTGCTATTCCTATCAAGGGCACTTCCTACCCAATAAGAATCCACATAACATTCCAGGTTAATCTTCTGATTCACCTCATACTTGAGCCCATAATCAACTATACCCTTTAGGTACCTTAGAATATGCTTTGCAGCAATCTGGTGAACATGTCTAGGATCCATCAGGAACTGGTTCAATGTGTTCACAGCAAAGCAAATATTTGGTCTCGTGTTCGTCAGGTACATCAAGGACCCAATCATCTAACAATACATCATAGCATCAACTGACTCTAATGAAGCATCATTCAATAGCTTCAGGTTCGATGCCATAGGTGTGTTCATATCCTTCCAGTCCATCATCCTGAATCACTTCAGGATCTCTAATTCATACTTCCCTTGTCCCAAGGAGATTCCATCTGCATTCTGCCACACCTCCATGCCTATAAAGTAATGCATCATACCCAAGNCCAGTCCATCATCCCGAATCACTTCAGGATCTCTAATTCATACTTCCCTTGTCCCAAGGAGATTCCATCTGCATTCTGCCACACCTCCATGCCTATAAAGTAATGCATCATACCCAAGTCCTTCATTTTGAACTCAACAGCAAGCTTCCTCTTTGTATTAGCAATCAACCCATCCTCACCTGTTACAAACAGATCAACTACATATAGTAGGAGTATCACTGGGTTCCCTTCTTCAAGCTTGTAGTAAAGGTTGGAATCCGCTTTACTCTTGGTAAAGCCCAAACTATATAGGAAGCTGTCAATTCTA
>LPNX010076428.1:4988-39482 GCA_001517045.1 Pseudotsuga menziesii
CATTTTGCATTAATATACTTTAATTAAAGAAATTATGACACTAATATAACATATAACAATATGTAATACATAAAATAAAATAAATTCAAAATGATTATTAAAATAGTATATAGTTGATGTCTATAATACATTTTTTCTTATAGAAAAAAACTTCTATTAGTTTTTCATATTGAAAAAATCTTATATTCTTCAAGTACACAAAATTCAAAATATTATTTAAAATGATATTTTTTTAATTTTCATATCATTTCCATTAATTTTTTATATTTTTTCAAATTATAATCAAAATTTTCTTCACCATTTACAGAAGAAGAAAAGAAAAAAAAAAACTGACAATATTTGTGACTTAAGAGTCCATCTTCCCATTTTTTTTTATAATTTATAATTAATCTTTATAATAGATATTTTATGAACTTACAATATTTGTGACTTAACAGTCCATCTTCCCATTTTCTTTAAATAATTTATAATTGATCTCTATAATAGATATTTTATGTAGACTTATAGTTGTATGGGAGAAAGACATAATTATATTGAATAGTCTTTCAACAAGATGCTTATAACTAAATGGGAGAAGGACATAATTATATTAAATAATCTTTTAACAAAACGCCTGTAAAGTTGCATATTAGATATTGTAAGATTTTTGTTTTTTATTTTTCTAAATATTAAGAAATAAGGATTTTTTTTCTTTTTATATATATATTTATATTTATGTCATGGGCGTTTTCACAATGAAAGAAGTTGTCTCAAAAGATTTCTTGTCTTCTTAGCCATTAACATTCTAACATGTGTCAACCGGTAATTGCCTACTTTAGGTACAGCACACCATGGTTAAAATTTATGGTTATTATATCTCGTGATCCGACAAGGACCGAAGAAGGCGGCATAGAGTTGATCGGTTAAGTAGACGTTTTGAAAACGCTCAAGCTTTCACAATGAAAGAAGTTGTCTCAAAAGATTCCTCGTCTCCCTGGCCATTAACATTCTGACACGTGTCGACTGGTAATTGCCTACTTTAGGTACAGCACGCCATGGTTAAAATTTCTGGTTATTATATCTCACGATACGGTAGGGACCGAAGAAGGCGGCATGGAGTTGATCTGTTAAGTAGACATTCTGAAAATGCTCAGGCTTTATTATGTCAGGCTTTATTATGTCTGTTCGTATTCTTTTCACATAACTTCTTCCTCAAGTCCATCCTTGTTTTAAACTCGCTCTGTGTTCTTTTTTGTCAGTTTGCCTCTAAATTTGGCGGAGATTAAAGAACCGAAGAGAAAATGCAGGCTATTGCAGCAAGCACGCCCATGGTTTTTCTTCATATGGACGGATTCCACCGTTGTCAAATTAAGCTGTTTTTCTGTCAAAGTTGTTGCTTTTCTTATATTTTGACAGTTGAAGTATCCAAACAAGCACAAAATAACTTCTGCCAAATCTCTGTTGTCGTTGGAATTTGGAAATTACTTCGACTTATATTTAAGCAACTCAAACCTAACCTAGTAATTTCCACACCGTTTTTTTCACATTTTTATCTATTGTTTTTAAATGTGTATAAGACAATAATCAAAGTCAAAAATATTTCTGACTTGTTAATAAGTTAATTTGTTTTACAGAAAAAATTCGTTGGTTTATAAAGCACGAATTGATTAAAAATGCATGATAGCTATACAAATAATATTAAAATACAGTTTAATTAAGAAATTTATTAAAAAATGTATTTTAGTTCAAATGTTATTTATTCAAATGTATTTATAGAAAGTGGATGAAAAAAAATCAAAATTCTCATTTTTGCATTCCGCGTGCAGAAATCGGAAATCGGGAAATAAGATAATAAAAAAAAATGAGACAGACTTTTCTGATTTCTGCATTCGAAAATCAGAACAATACACTTGGGACAAAAAATGGTATGATTTTTTTTAATTTCGGATCTTTGTTTTGTTTCAACCTCAGATTGAATTAGGTAATATTGATTAATGAAATAACAATAGAAAATACACTAAAATCAAATCAATGAGAACAATAAATTTAAACAACAAAGAAAAAAGAACATATTATGTTCTGGAACTTGATTAAATGAACAAAAAACAATACAATAAAAATGAATTATAGTAATATATACGTGTATTTAATAAATCAATTTAATAGGTGGTCCAAGTAAATGATTTAATTGTAATATATATATATTAAATAATAGGTTGTTTGTCATTTCATTTTATAAATATGTTTTTAAAATTTAAATTATATGTAAATATTATTTAAATATTGCCTATTTTTCCAGTTCTTGTTAAGGTTATTTGGGGTATCCGTAATTTCCGCTTTTAGATATTTTAGATATCGAAAACTAGAATCTCAGTTTTTTGTTGAAATAATTTTATGCCTTCCCGATTTCTGATTCTCAATATTTCGGTATGGCTAAACCAAATTGCCCTCAATTTGTTGAATCCTGGAATTCTGGTAAATCAGAATGGTTTAAATTGTAGTTTTCATGGCTTAAATTACTATTTTGATAATTTAGACAGTTTTAAAATTTAGTTTAGTATGGATCATTATGAATGTTGAATTGTCTTAAAATTTACTTTATGATATATTATTATGATTGTTGAAATTATATAATTACAAAAATTCTCATTTATGCATTTTGCAATGTCAGAAATTGGGAAATAAGATAATAAAAAATATGAGAGAAAGACTTTTCCGATTTTCGCATTCAAAAATTGAAAATCAAAACAATACACTTGGGAGAAAAAATGGTATGAGTTTTTTAATTCCGGATCTTTGTTTCGTTTGAACCTCACTTTGAATTAGGTAATATCGATTAATGAAATAGCAATAGAAAATACACTGAAATCAAATCAATGAGAACAATAAATTTAAACAACAAAGAAAAAAGAACATATTGTGTTCTGGAACGTGAATAAATGAACAAATTATAATAATATATACGTGTATTTAATAAATCAATTTAATGGGTAGTCCAAGTAAATTATTTAATTAGTCAATATATATTAAATAATAGGTTTAGGAAAAGAAAGAAAAAATGAGACAAAGACTTTTCCGATTTCTGCAGTCGAAAATCGAAATCAGAACAATACATTTGGGAGAAAAAATGGTGTGAGTTTTTTAATTTCGGATATTTGTTTTGTTTGAACCTTTGTTTGAAAATTAGGTAATATCAATTAATGAAATAACAATAGAAAATACACTAAAATCGAACCAATGAGAACAATAAATTTGAACAACAAAGAAAAAAGAGCATATTCGGTGATTAAATGAACAAAAAACAATGGAATAAAAATGAATTATAGTAATATATATCCGTATTTAATAAATCAATTTAATAGGTAGTCGAAGTAAATTATTTAATTGGTAAATATATATCTTAAATAATAGGTTGTTTGTCATTTCATTTTATAAAGATGTTTTTAAAATTTAAATTATATGCAAATATTATTTAAATATTGCATATTTCTGATTTTCGATTTTCGATTTTCAGGTATTCAAAATTGGAAATTCTAGTTTTTGTTAAGGTTATTTGGGGTATCCGTGATTTCCATTTTCGATATTTCGGATATCGAAAACCGAAGACTCGGGTTTTTGTTAAAATAATTTTTTGCCTTCCCGATTTTCGATTCTCGATATTTTGGTATGGGTAAACCAAATTGCCTTCAATTCGCTGGAATCCTGGAATTCTGGTAAATTAGAATGGTTGAAATTATAGTTTTCATAGCTTAAATTACTATTTTGATAATTTAGACAGTTTTAAAATTTAGTTTAGTATGGATCATTGTGATTGTTGAATTGTCTTAAAATTTAGTTTATGATAGATTATTATGAGTGTTGAAATTATATAATTACAAAAATTCTCATTTCTGCATTTCACAATGCTGAAATCAGAAATCCATAAATAAGATAATAATAAAATATGAGACAAAGACTTTTCTGATTTCCGCATTCGGAAATCAGAACTCAGAACAATACACTTGGGAGAAAAAATGGTATGATTTTTTAATTTCGAATCATTGTTTTGTTTCAACCTCAGTTTGAATTAGGTAATATCGATCAATGAAATAACAATAAAAAATACAGTGAAATCAAATCAACGAAAACAATAAATTTAAACAACAAAGAACATATTATCTTCTGGAACGTTATTAAATGAACAAAAAACAAAGAAATAAAAATAAATTATAGTAATATATACGTGTATTTAAGAAATCAATTTAATGGGTGGTCCAAGTAAATTATTTAATTGGTCAAAACATATATATATATATATTAAATAATAGTTTGTTTTCCATTTCATTTTAAAAAGATGTTTCTCAACTGATTTAAAACGTAATAATTGATATAATATAAAACAATGGAATCATATTTCTGTTTCGGCTATTTTTATCAATCAAATTTTATTTCTAAGTTCATTTATTTATTGTTTTATATTGTATCAATTATTACGTTTTATATCAATTGATGAAAATAGAGATATGAGTTCGTTCACGATTGTTTTTATTTCTGAGTCCATTCATTTATTTTGTAGGTGAGTTTTGCACCATGAAGATAATTGTGCTTTTGATTGCAATAATTTGAACTATTGTTGGTTTCATAAATGAGTTACGACAAAATTCCCTGAATTATAAAGCATGAATTGATTAAAATGCATGATAGCTAAACAAATAATATTTGAATACATTTTAATTAAGAAAATTATTTAAAAATGTATTTTAGTTAAAATGTTATTTATTCAAATGTATTTACGGAAAGTTGATGAAAAAAAATCAAAGTTCTCATTTATGCATTCCGCAATGCGGAAATCGGGAAATAAGATAATAATAAAAAAATGAGACAAAGACTTTTTCGATTTCGGAAATCAGAACAATACACTTGGGAAAATGGTATGAGTAAATTAAAATGGTTGAAATTGTAGTTTTCATGGCTCAAATTACTATTTTGATAATTTAGACAGTTTTAAAATTTAGTTTAGTATGGATCATTATGATTGTTGAATTGTCCTAAAATTTTGTTTATGATAGATTATTATGACTGTTGAAATTATATAATTACAAAAATTCTCACTTTCGCATTCAGCTCTGCCGAAATGCGAAATTGGGAAATAAGATAATAATAATAAAAATATGAGACAGAGACTTGTCTGATTTCCGCATTAGGAAATCAAAAATCAGAACAATACCCTTGGGAGAAAAAATTGTATGAGTTTTTAATTTCAGATCTTTGTTTTGTTTCAACCTCACTTTGAATTAGGTAATATTAATCAATGAAATAAGAATAGAAAATACACTGAAATCAAATCAACGAGAACAATAAATTTAAACAACAAAGAACTTTGAATTACGTAATATCAATCAATGAAATAAGAATAGAAAATACATGTAGTGCCCCATTTTGTTAGACTCTTTTATTATTCAACTATATTATTATTTGAGGGCATTTTATCACAAATGACCCGGTTAAAGTTTGAAATATATGTTTTGATCATGTTGATACATTTGGGTACTCATGGATAAATGAAATTTTGTAATGCAACATTGTACTGCCTTGTTGGACAGACTATTTCAAGTGTTAAAATATGTTATGGTTTCAGGGCATTTTGAGTACAAACGGCCCGATTTAATATGATGAAGTAAAATGACTTATATATGTATTGATTGTTGTGTCACAATGATTGCTTATGAATGAATGGACATTGGTAGATAGATTATATAATGTGATATGATTGATCTTAAAATGTGTGAATGAAATATATGAACAATTTGCATTTCTTACGATGTATTGGTAGATGCTTTGACAGTTTTCTAGTGTGACAGGGACCCAACTACGCAATGACACAAGGTGGTGTCAATGCCACATGAATTTTAGTTTGAGTATGAACAGGATATCAGGTGATACAATTTATTTTAATGATATGTTGATTAAATTGTGTAGTTCGATTAATGCACATAGTTTTCATGTGTGCAGGCACATGATCTTGGTTCCCAATCGATCCACAAAGGATGATGGGGTTGCACGGAAGAAAGTACCCGTATGGTTAGCACATATTTTCCATGTGGCGGGTTGAAAAGCGAGAGAGGTTTTTACCTGCAAGAGGCATGCTGCCGTGAGGGTAGGCCGCGGACTCGGTCACTCACGAGGTTCAACTGAGGGGCGTGCAATGAGGTGTTGGCCTTATTCCTCAGTAGCCATGAGTCTCTCTACAGCGTGGATTGGACTAAGTTAACATGGTCTCAGCCATCGCACTAACTCCCCACCATGGAAAGTGGGACATTTGAAGGGCATGAAGACGGTCATGGCACCCTTGATGTCGCCTGGAGAAACAAAAGAAACTATTAAACTATAAGGTTGTAAATAAGTAATAACCAAAACTCATGACTTAGAAGTAAAGTAATGGAAAGTACAACCTTAGGAAATAAAAAATAATAATAATAATAAAATAAATAAATAAATAAAAATAAAAGAAGATTCTAAATCTTAACACATTGCACACACACAAAAATAGCAAATCAAAGCAAAAATCTAGGAATGAAATATAGGAACGGTTTAAGTAAAGAAATCCTAGATTAAGCACATTGCATAAATGCATATGAAATTACATAAATGCATATCACAAAGATCCGTTGAAATAAAATAAAATAAAAAGAATTCAAAATAAGAATAAATAAAAATAATAATGCAAAACGATATAAATAAAGAGGTAGGGTTTGAGTAGGGGGATGCTTTTTATCCTAATGTTGGACAGATGAGAGAATGCAGAGGCGGATGGTGGCTGTAGAGAGTTTGGCTCATCAGGTGTGAACAGGGTTGGGAGGCCCTTAGTGGTTCTACACACCCTGATCACGCTTGGGTACTTCTTCCGGCAACCCCATTCAGCACGGGGGTCCTTGGGGAAGGAGCGTACCCATTGGAATGGTAGGGAGGTCAACCGGTGGATCTCTTGTGATTGGGAACTGATCGACGTTCATGGGAACCTGACAAAGTTCGCGGTGCGACAACCTCAGAAAGAACAAACCTGCACAAAGATACCCAGGTGTTTTTTATGGATTGTTAGATTGTTGTATTTTATTTAGATCTGTGTTATATTTTATTATGAGATCTGGATTCATAAATTGTTGTATTTTATTTAGATCTGTGTTATATTTTATTATGAGATCTAGATTCAGAAATTGTTGTATTTTATTTGGATCTGTGTTGTATTCTATTTTGTTGAGATCTGGAAATGGATGCTCCATTGTTTGGGTTTTGGGTTTTGTATAGATCTGGAGATTTCTTCCTCTATTGCCAACGTTTTCTATTTTATTGGGATCTGGAAATATATGCTCCATTGCCGCGTTTTGGTTTTTGATGGATCTGGAATGTGTTTTTTTTCTTCTGCATGCAATTACATTGAATATAAATCTTACCTGCGATCATGTATGGAATGCACACTTTACTTTTCCTTGCAATTACTTTGAATATATTTTAGATCTGCAGAGTATACCTTTTTCCACATGAAAATACTTTGCATATAAATTCTTACCTACTATTTTAGATCTAGAGGGTATGAATGTTTTGCATGTAATTACCGTGAATATCTAAACTTACATATGATTCAGATCTGGGATGTGTATTTCCTCTGCATACAATTACATTGATATAAAATCCTCATTGGTTCCGGATTGTGATCGTATGCCTGTACCCGCCAAGAGTTTCATTCTTCCAACTCTGAATTTATCAGCCCAGCCAGAAGCTATTTTCTTCGAAATGGGTCGCTACGAATTGTTCATTCAGCCTTTCGCCTGTCTGAGCCTTTCTTCTCCTCCCAGTGTCCTAGATTCCCCATCGCTCTGTTCTTCCTATGTAGGAACCCCATTCATCACTCAACGGACTTGAACCCTGTCTCTTCACGTGAGTCGACACCTGCTTCCATTATTTGGTTTCTAACCAATTCAGAAAGATCAGCGAACGCTACTGAATATGGCTAGCCAGATCGCTATGGCTAAGACAGTGGGCCTTGATCAGATACCAGAACTAAAATAATATATAAAATTTTAAAACTGTAACCAATAAATAACTATCAGAGCCATCCATGTTTAGATTATTTCCATAATATATTCCTTTTTATATGCAAAGGTTGCGCGATCCCCATTTTGGGGTATGCATAAACGCAGAAAAATCTATGGACATGCATTCGTTGGTTAAGAGACTGAATACGTTGACAGCCTGGCTCAATTTTGTACATTTGATCTGTTGGCATTATGTTACATTTCAATTTAAATGTTGCTATCAGTTATAGAGTGCGATAGGGCTGGGATCTGAACCACAACGCTTCACCAGCATCGTTATATGTTGAAGTATAAACTCTAACAACTTGTGAAAGTATATAAAATGGTTGTTATAAAGTATATAAAACGGTTGTTATTTAATAAATCAAGAAATGTTGATAAACCATATCATGTTGTGACATTGAGATCAATAAATCCTATTATGCTAAGAAAGAAAATACAAAAACATCATGCTTTATCTTCCATAACCACTTCATATAGCATAACGGTGGAGAGTCATCACCAGTATCTCAATTAAAGTCTATTTGTAACATGACGTGGGTGGTCTCATAGTGGCGAGAATCGTTAGTAGGTTTTACTGTATATATGCTAAACAGACTCTCGGTGAGAGTTGTTCATACTCTTATGTTTACTCACACTAAGTAGGTCGGTTTCATAGGAACGGTCGATTCTTTATTTTTCCTGTATAACGGTGGCAATTAAAAATGAGTGAGCCGCAGTGATAAAGAAACCAATCAACCCTTCCATTATATTTTTTTCACCATGCTTTGTTTCATGATGAGTGAAGGAGGAACACTGACCTTTCCCTTAGCATTATTCTATTCCTTAATATTCCTATGAACCTAGAAGTGGGTATTAATCCCCTAAATATTGAAGTATATGGACTTTGAATTCCTTTATACTCAAATGACCTGACACAGCTTAGTGTAAATATCATAGATCTATATGTTCTGTAAAGTATATTCACATAATTGATTGAAGAAACATCAGCATGGACAGCTCTAGTACAATATCGAATAGACATTACCTAAAGTTTGCCGCCCAAGTAGCTAATGTATCCACAGCCCCTTTCATACTCAGCGCTGATAACTACAAATTTACACAAGCATGACATATTGATAGATATTTATATTTAGAGTTTTAATTTTATTTGGAATAAAGTTTTTTTTTATGGTCGGTAATTTTGGCAACCTATTTCAAGGGGATATGTGTAACACTCAATCATTCATGTTAAATGATTGAAATAAATTATTATTATTTATATAAATATTTGATAAGTTTTTTTTTGATAAATATTTGATTAAAAATTTATGTGGTAAAAAAAAAAAAAATTGGTAATGGGCGCTACAATACACTGAAATCAAATCAATGAGAACAATAAATTTAAACAACAAAGAACAAAGAACATATTATGTTCTAGAACGTGATTAAATGAACAAAAAACAATGAATTAAAAATAAATTATAGTAATATATACGTGTATTTAATAAATTAATTTAATGGGTGCTCCAAGTAAATTATTTAATTGGTATATATATATATATATATATATATATAGATATATATATATATATATATATATTAAATAATAGTTTGTTTGTCATTCATTTTATAAATATGTTTTTAAAATTTAAATTATATGTAAATATTATTTAAATATTGCTCTATTTTTTTATTTTTGACACCTCGAAAACTATAAATTCCAATTTTTGTTAAGGTTATTTGGGGTATCGTATTTTTGATTTCCGATATTTCAGATATCAAAAACCGGAGACTCAAGTTTTTGTTGAAATAATTTTCTGTCGTCCCATTTTCGATTCCCAATATTTAGGTTTGTTAGAACCGTGGATTTCTGGTAAATTAGAATGGTTGAAATTGTAGTTTTCATGGCTTAAATTACTATTTATTGATAATTTAGAAAGTTTTGAATTTTAGTTTAGTATGGATCATTATGATTGTTGAATTGTCTTAAAATTTAGTTTATGATAGATTATTATGATTGTTGAAATTATATAATTACAAAAATTACAATTTTTATTAAAAAAATTAATTAAATATGATAATAAAAAATAGCCAAAGAAATTGGGCTTTTTATTGTTCTTTATCTTATGCTTTAGTGGAGCAGTATACAAACAAACCAAATTGGCCTCAATCTAATGGAATCAGGTGAAGAAATAATGAAAGAAATTGTACTTTCCATTACTCAAATCGTAATGCAATACGGTGAAGAAAAAATGAAATAAATTGTACTTTCGATTACTCAAATCGTAATTTTAACAATTTGAATAGTTTTAAAATCAAGTATTTAGTTTGAGATGAGCAATGCGGTGAAGAAGAGATGAAATAAATTGTACTTTCCATTACTCAAATTGTAATTTTAACAATTTGAATAGTTTTAAAATCAAGTATTTAGTTTGAGATGAGCAATGCGGTGAAGAAGGAATGAAAGAAATTGTACTTTCCATTACTCAAATCGTAATTTTAGCAATTTGAATAGTTCTAAAATCAAGTATTTAGTTTGAGATGAATCATAATAATTATTAAAATTACATAATTACAAAAATTATAATTTCCATAAACGATTATGACCATATTTAATTAAAACACAGCCTGGAAAATGGGGCACTTTGCTTGTCCTTTATCATAAGTGATATAAACTACAAAGGAAATCACTATACATTATTTTGTGAACAATATTTAGCCATGGCATATGAAGAGATTAATCGACAATTAATGAGGTTAACTAATCATTCAATCATGTTGCTAATAAAGACTAATCAACAATTAATGAGGTTAACTAATCATTCAATGATGTTGCTAATAAAGACAAACTCTTTATGGAGTTTAAAGAACACCTTGGAATCAATCTTTAATGATGCAATGAATAGAGACTCCTTTCAATTTGAATTCGATAGCGAAAAATGTCACCATAGTTTATTTGAGGCAGAGTTCTGGATGGCTACATTGGGAGTAATATGGTGATCCTTTTAGAACCCGCTATCTAAAGCCATTATACTGGAATTCTCAAGCCATTATACTGGGAAGACTCGCTGTCTAAAGGAAGTGACCGAGAGACCTTCCGTTAAGTTTCTTATCCATTTCGGATTTTCGATTTCTGAAACACAATACCCAATTTCTGAAATCGCATATCAGAAACCACAAATTCGAGTTTTTGTTAAGGGTATTTGGCTTATCCGTGAATTCCGATTTTCTATTTTCGATATTTTGGATATCAGAAATCGGAGACTCAGGTTTTTGTTCAAATAATTTGTTGGCTCCTTGAATCCAATTTCTGAAAAATAGGACATAGATTTCATGTTCCTAAAATAGTTATTTTATTTACTTTTAATTATAAATTCATTTAAATGAAAAATATATCATTATTTTATTTTCATAATTATAAATTAATTTAAATTAAAAAAATATTGTTACAATAAATTTGAATGATTGTTGGTTTCATAAATGACTTACGGAAAAATTTCCTGAATTGTAAGCAAAATTCTAATTCGAGCAAGTTCAAGTCTAAAAGTTATTACGATGTCCTCCTAGAATTTAAACATTTTCCCAACCAATTGTTTCTTGCATCTCTAGCTCAACTAAAGAGTTGGCATGACTAAAAGCACTGAAACATAAGACATATTTTGCATTGGGTGATCTTCACTCATACAACCCAGGAAATGCTCTATTGTACCCAAAATTTCCTATTCAACTAAGTTCCATAAAACACACTTTGCATTAAGTGATCCTCGTGAATAGCTCCAAAGAAATACTCTATTGTAAGCATAATTCCAACTTGAGCAAGTTCAAGTGTGAAAGTTATTACCATGTCCTCCTATAATTTAAACATTTTTCCAACCAACTATTTCTTTCAGCTCCAACTCAACTAATGAGTCTCATCTTGAGAACTCTTATTTCTTATAGATTTTAATCTTTTTAATATAGCATTGCTTACTTGGGAAAAGTGTATTTCATCAACTAAAGCACCTGTGAAACAATACCATGAGGGAATTCACCTGAAACTAAGTGCATAAAGGCAGAAAAACATAGGAGAAAATGTTAGGCTAAACCCAAATAAAGTGTTGAACCAAAACTCGCAAAATCTTCACAATGGTTATTCCGAATTGGGAGAAATGAATTGTAGTGAAGGACAACGAAAGCCTGTAAAAAAGAAAAATTTCCAGAACCGGTGGTGGAGGAGTGTAACTTAGATCGAGCACTTTTAACCATGTCTTTGGATACAAGATATCTTTAACTATTCAGTTGGATGGTAGAAAAACATTTCTATGAGTATTTAATAGCATTCTATAGAGTTTAGCTCCTATCTATAGATCACGAAACCCTCTATCAATGCTAACACAATTCAAGGATTCTTCTATAGTGAGAGAACAATCTTCAAAAACTGAAGAAGGAACTGCAACTACAACTGCTTTGGTGTTGAAGTGAAGTTCCCAATATAGCACGTATTGACCAGGTATTGTAGATGTGTCGACATAACTTGTATACTACATCAATTGGGCTTCAAATGGCTCCAGATGCTAAGTAGATTTCTCTACTCCACTGTGAGGCTCTACTTCATCTATTTTGTCTGAGTCTATACTCAACACAACATTTTGTATGCCTTAAAGATTGTCGATTTCCTATTTCTGATTTTCGATTATCGGGTATCGGAAACTGGAAATTTGAGGTTTTGTTAAGGTTATTTGGGGTATCCGCTATTTTTCGATTTCTGATTTTTTGGATATTGGAAACCGGAGACTCAAGTTTTTGTTGAAATAATTTGCTGACTTTCCAATTTCCGTTTCCCAATATTTCAGATATCGAAAATCGGCAAGGAATCAATTGATATAAAACAATAAGGAATCATATAATGTGTATAAAACAATAATATCAATGATTATGTTTTATCAGAAATAGCGAACTCGGTTGGGTTTATCATTTCTTTAAAGCAATTTACCTCTTGGTATTTTGCAAACTGAAAAGTGAAATCTATCCAATTTGGGATGCGAGGATGGATTGAAATGCGTTAATTGATTTAAGAGGTGAAATTTAACTAAAATGAAATATTTTTTTAATATAAATTCATTATAATCTTGGATTTGTAAAGAACAAGAAGGATTCGGTTTATAGAACTGTAACTTTCTTCAAATTTTGACATATATTATTTAATTTCTTTAATTCATAAAAATATTTGATTATAATACATAGAATTCACTGTAAATCAAATTGTTTGTTTCTAAAAAAAATATAAAATATTTTCATAATTTACTTAACAGTATTATGTGAATTTTTCCTTTGTGTCATTTTAACTTGCCATCATTTGTTTCTAAAAGAATATAAAATACTTTTATAATTTGCTTAACACTAATTTTTTGAATAGAAAAAAAAAATTGAATCTTAGCTTTGTGTAATTTTAACTTGTTATCATCGCTAGGAATATAAGTAAGAGATTCGAGGTTTACTAATTTTTGGAATAGAAAAAAAAAATTGAATATTGGCTTTGAGTAATTTTAACTTGTTATCATCAATATATATGAGTAAGGGATTCTAGGTTTATTAATATAAGTAAGAATAAGAGATTCGAGGTTTATTAGATTTTATGATTTGTTCTAAAAAGTGTGTGTGTGTGTGTGTGTGTATTAAAAGAGCTACAGTGAAGTTGTACATTAGAATAATACAAAATAAAAGCCGAGTTTGAATTTGAAAATCAGCATTTCCATCCGTACATTAGAATAATACAAAATGAAAGCTGATTTTGAGTTCAAAAATCAACATTTCCATCTAACAAAAATGATCCAAGAAAAGACGGGAATCCTTGTGGAGGATTTCATAAGCTAGAATTATAGATTCGGAAAAATAAATATAAAATAAAAACTGTTTTACAAAACATAATTACTGCATTGTATTGAAAAGTGTGTTGGCTTTGAGTTTCATCTTGATCCATGTCGGCCTGCTGCAATGCTTGATTCCCCACGTCCATATCTTTAATTAGCTTGTAGACAATGTTTTATTATTTTTTATGAGATACTTGTTTTAGGTAAGTAACTTAGCCTAAATCTACAAGGTCACTACAAATCTTTGCTAATATGTCTTTTGTTATCGTTCCCTAGTATTGGTCAGTGAAAAACTGTTGTTTAAAGCTTACATTGTGTTGTAGCTGCAACAAATTCCCAAAATTCCAAAAAATTAGGACCCTCCTTTGCTTGGATTAGTTCTTTGTCCTTGAGTTAATTCTAAATGCTTGGATTGAGCTACCAATTGTTTTTTATTCCCCCTCGGATGCTCGAAGTAATCCACTGCTTGATCAAGCTTTATCGCTGCCTTTGAATGCATTTGAAGCATGCCTGAATCGGAAGTTATTTTGGTCAGTACCCCGCCGTTGCGGGTGGATCTTTGTTTTGGTCTTCCGCTGTTGCGGAAAGAAATACACTTTCGTCTTCAGATCCGTTGGTTTTCACATTGGCCAATCTTTTGGTTTATGTCGGAAGGATTTATCATTTCTTTCTCCGCCATTGCGGACGGAAAACCACTTCCTCTCCCGATCATTGCTTCAATGTTCTGTTTCCCGCCTGTGTTATTTTTGCCAATCCCGTAAGTCGGGGGGTTTTCGTCGTTGCGGCTACGGAAGGCTTTTGGTTTCGGGATGTTTAAGTCGATCAATTCCCGCCGTTGCGGAAGGCCGCATCTTTTGTGGCTCCATCGTTGCGGCTGCCAAAGCTCTAAACTCTCCTAGCCTTTAGTGTTTTCACTTCCGAATTAAGTCCTAACGTTGCGGATGGTGGTACGCTTTACGGTTCCGCCGTTGCGGATGAAAGAAGCACCAGCCCTTCCGATGCTGAGTTGTTTCGCTTCCAATTCAGATTTACCCTCTGCGGCTCTGCCGTTGCGGCTCCAGTTTCACTTTGGTCCCAACGAATAGTCTACCGAGGTTCCGCTAAGTATGGTACGCGAATTGCTTAGCATTTTGGTCGTCCGCCGTTGCGGAAGAAAGTTGGCTTTCAGTTTTCGATCCAAAAGTGGTCCGCCATCTGATATGCCACGAGCATTGACCTTATATATACGGGTTCGAGGGGTTTATTATTCTATTGTTATTTTTAACTGTCGTGCTCTGTCGCTATCGTGCTGTCGATCACTCGAGTTTGTTCGGACCCCATTGCCGGTACCCGCATCCAGGTGGCAGCTGTAGAAGCATGACCGTCTTCGTCCTGCCATACACGCCGGATACACATCAATGCCAAGTAGGCTTCTATTTCCTTTCCCCGTTTCGTTCAACGTTTGGTGGTTTTGGTTTTCCACGGTTAGGTGTTGCGACTGTTTCTTTCCCCATAATTGCATGCATATATTGTGGTTCTTGGGGAGGGGCATTTTGACCCGCATAGTTCTTTTTTTTCCACCGCCGTTGTCGTGCGACCCTGCGCGTAAAGAATGAGGGGGTTTAGTGCAGACGGCCATTACACTGTCTGCACCAAACCACCCTGTATGATTATGTATGGTGGAGATAGGTTTTCCATGGCCCTTCCTTGTGGATTTGGGACTGTTTGTTCCATTTCGGGGCTTCCTGCATCGCTTAAACCCCAACCGTTTTCACCTATATGCTTCCGCGCGACCTCGTTGAGCTCAGCGTCGATTTCCTAGCCGACTGCAAGGGATATGCCATTGCTCTTAGTTTATTGACCATAAGTGCGTGGGCATGGCTTTGTTAAGGCATCGTTGAAAACCTGCGTAACTGCTACTGTCTTTCCCGCGCAGCGAGATGACCATGGCATGCATAGAAAGCCGAAATGTGTTGCATATTAATGTAGATCTATTTTCGTCCTAAATATGGTTGATAAAATTGTTTAATATCATATAGCAGTGGTAGCTTGCACATTTTACTGCATATAACTATTTCCCATCATGCTAGATATAGACAAAGTCATTGAATAATGTGCATTGTGTTTCAATAGCTCTATTAGTTAGGCCATTTCAGCTTATATACATGAATATATTTGCTTCATTGACTGATTGCTATCATGTTAAACATAGAGGAAACAATACACTACACATTGATGTCTTCAAGTTTGCCACTCAGCCAAAATGGCTTAATGTTACAATTTTATTGTAGGAAGAATCCACAATGTCAAAGAGGCAAAAGAAGAAGACCCCGATGGTCGAGGAAGAGCCCGAAGTAGAAGTTGTCACTAAAACTGAATACATATACGAAGACACTAAGTGCATTTATGGTATTGAACCTAAATACCAGTGGGAGGGAATATATAGACTGATCACACGCAAAGAGGTTCCTGACATGGGCTTAGAAGAAGAGTCCATATATGCCAACATAGAAAGATCTTCACTGATGAAGATCGCCACTAGACCAGAGTTGTTCCCGTGCTCTAAAGTAATCTGTTGGATTCTTCCCCGGGCAGATGTCACAACAATGATCCTGGAAAATGTGGAAAGACAGGGTTATGCTGCATATAGCCCTGGATATGTAGCGTTGGCTTACCACCTGCCAGAAGCCCAAGTATTTTTATCTAATGATTGGCTAAATAATATTAGAATGGACCTGGTAGAGACTCTTAAAAAGATGTTGTTGCAGGGAAAACATTACAGATATAGACTGACGGGTGATGATGATACGGCGAGCTTAAGGGCCCCCTATAGGTTCATAGCTTTAATGTTGAACAGGATTTTTGGCAGAGCACATGGTAGGTTCTTTAAGTTAGAGTGGATACCCATCATTTTTCATGTTGCAAACCAGGGGACAATTTTCAACTAGGCTAGCCTTGTATCAAATATTCTATCAGGTTGCTTGGCCTCAGCTTTGGGAGGAGTGGCCCAAAAGAGGTCTGAATTCTATATGAGTTCCATACTCATCGATTGCATATTGTGTAATCATCCTTTCCCGGACTCGGGTGCATCTGGGATAGGGAAATAATGCCTGTCTATGCTGCCTATAAACCGTTGTGGGCACACAAATATCACAGCCATTATCGAGAAGTATGTGAACACTTTATCGTGCCCTTATACACACTCATTTTCCTGAAGGAGTGTGATTGTATGTCAGAGGAGGCACTGCAAGTAATAGAGGAGTATGCAGACTACTATTTGACTGAATATGGTCTGTACTTCAGGATGTTTGGAGGTTCGAGAGCACCTTCCTTGCTGCCCAAATATGCAACTGATTACATTATTCACAAGGAGGCAGTCAGACAAGTCTTCTTGGATGGCATAGGGAGCTTTCTGTTTGAACACAAGAAGACCGCCTATCCTCCTTTGCCCTTCAGGTTAGGAAGCTACAAGTTTACTAGAGTAAAAAAGGCTAATGAATTTGTAGAAGAGCTGGAAAAGTTCCATTTTGGAGAGATGCCCTTCCGTAGAAATGATACTCACAGTAAAGTAGCTGAACATTGCAAAACAAACAATGTGCATTTTGAGTATGCCCACCATTGGGATCGAGAAGAATCCATCTTCTGAAATGCAGTAAACATGACAGCCTTAAGAAGAATGCTCAAGAAGAAGATCACCACCAAAGGTGGGAAGGGAGACGAACAAGCGAAGGTTGAGGAAGAAGCAAAGAGAAGAAATGAGGAAGCCCAGAGGTTGGCACAAGAAGCTACAGGGTGGCTACACACAGAAGAAGAGGAAAAAAGGAAAGCTGCTCAGAAAGCAGCTGAGAAAGCAGAAGAAGCAGCTAAGAAAGAAGAAGAAGAAAATAAAAGGAAGCTGGATGAGGAACTCCAAAAGCAAGAAGCTGAAAGGCTAAAGTTGACACAGACAAAGCAGTCAGCTTCTGAAACAGCTGCAGGGCAGACCCAGGATATGGAGAACCCCGAGGTTCAAGACCCACAAGTACCTATTTCCAGCACACCCATGGTCCCCACACTCAAGCTGGTCCCCTTTGTACAGAAGGTGGGTGAAGAAATTCCTGATTTCAACACTATTTATTATGATAGGACAACAAAGAGAATAATGAAGAGAACAGAAAGGAAAGTTGAAACAGAAGGTCTGCCTAGTAAAATGATAACGGATACACCTGTTATGTTGGGAATAGACTAAGATCCGAGATTCACCATTAGAGCCGGAGCAGCACTGATTCAAGCTTCGGAGGATAATGTGGGCAGGATTATAACAGACTTAAAGCTATCCAAAAGGTCTTCTGCTCAATTGAAAGACACCTTGAGGAAAGAGAGAGAGGAAGGCAATAGGCTGAAGCGGAAGTACGAAGACATGCAGAGGGAGATAAAGGCTTCTAGGGCTGAATTGCAGGCCCTCCAAGTAGAAAGACAGGTTATGGAAACTACACAGGAGGCTCTGGAGAAAGTGCAGAAATAATGTCAAGAGCTAAGGAGTGAAAAGGAACAGCTGCTGGGAAAGGTAGAAGAGCTAGAAGAGCAGCAAAATATTATCTTGTAGGCCAGTGAGATGCACTCCCAAGAATAGAAAGAGAAACATCAAGAGCAGATTTCTTCTCTAACAACTGCTCTGGAGGAAGCAAGGGAGCAGCAGGTTAACCTCCAACCGTTCAAAGAGCATATCTTGGCCCAGAAAGCTAAGATGCTACAGCTACAGACTGCTATAGAAGGAGAAAGGTGCAAGGTGCTGCAAGTAGATAGCAGATTGGAGGAAATCCTGGAGACCTCCTCTTAGTTTGTAGATCGATCTCAGGACATCCTTGAAGTCCTGACTGCAAGAATGGCAAGGCTGGAAAACAAGGAAGAAACTCTAGCAGAACTGCCATCAAAAGATACAAAGGCCCTCAAGCGGGATTATGACTTGCTGGAATTTGCTATAAATACCGCAAAGGATTTCAAAAAATCAGTTAAGAAGACGAAAGGAGCATGCACCGAGTTTTTCAGAAGGCTTCTCATTACCTACAACCGGTGCCAGATAGAGGCCGAGCAGAGGCTTGAGGCTTTCCCGGATCACAACACCTTTGTGGAGCTACTGCAGAAGAGATACCAGGAGGAGGAAGCTAAAGTATAGCGTATTAAATCCCTGGATGATCAGATCTTGAGGAGCGAAGTAGATCATTCAGCTATCAGCGTGCAACTTCTGGAGGATCAGCTTCGATTGAGTGCAGCCAGGATTGAGGCTATAAAGAACCAGGCTGCTAAGTTTGAGATAAATATTCAGTTTTTAGAGCCATGTGCGTTTGAGGGCATTGCCTCTGAAGCTTCGGCAAGGAAGAAATTTCTAGATGCACAAGTGGGACCCTCCTCGTGAAGGATTGGTCATTTTTTGTAATATGTAACATTTTGTAAAAAATATTTGAGAAAAGTCAAGCGTTGGGAAACAGAGAGTTGGGAATCCCAAAGGTTACTTTGGGCAGCCCAACCGTCTCACCTTTTTTGTATAAATGTAATAGACTAAGAGGGAAAAAGGGGCTTTTTCCCAGTTAGACATGAAAAGCTATATTGTAAGAAGAACTATTTCTCTTTGCAATAAAGAAGTATTGTTTGCCTGTTGGAGGAAGATGGGTGGCATTTTCAAATGTTATGCTGTGGATGGCTGAAAGATGAACTATTTTCTTTTTCCAGCATTTTGTCCATTAACCGTGAGATCGTTCTAACTCTCAAAACCTATGTTCTTGTTTAAATGATTTCTGGTTTATTTTGTGGAATTACCACCATGAGTAATGTATGTTGTTCATAAAACAATTAGCTAACTGATTGTTGAAATATATTTAATCATTCATGTGTTGTAGGAAGAAATATCAGCTATCTGTAATTTCTCTTTATGATACATGCACAATTCACATTACTCACAAATAAGTTAAAGTTTGCTCCCCAGGGATAGATAGATAGATAGATAGATAGTTTTATTTATGCACATGTGATTTAGATGCGTGTGAGCCTAAGACGAGAGGTAAGAACCTGTGCATCACATTGTGAACGCTCCTTGCATCCTTATCACCCTGCATGGTTAATTAGGCATATGCATATCATACTTAAGTCAAAAAATACAAAAATATACACGGTGGACCGGGCCGCAACCAGTAAAACCTTTGTTTTTGTTACTTTGACCTACGGTAGCCGGACCACAAACCAGACGGATTCCCCACACCAAACAGTCACAGGCTAGTTGGGAATGTTGACTGGGGAGAATCCCTTTCTATTGTTGCCTGCGAATTTCCAGGCCTCAACACATTGTCAACTACCCATTAGACCAAGTCGATATACAGAATGAAACCAAGTTTAGAGACCAAATGTCCGCCAAATTTAGAGGTAGACCGATGAAAAATAATGCATAGCAAGTTTAAAATAGGCATGGACTTAACGAAGGAATAACTTATGCAAAAAGAATCTGAACAGTGAAAATAAAACGTGAAAATCAAGGTTTTCCGATTTTCGATACCCAAACGTTGAAAATTGGAAATAGGAACTTCGACAATTCTTTATTTGAAAATACAAAACTTTCGAGATTCGAAATGTCACAAATCGGATCATGGGGAATACATGTGGTGTTCTTTATTGGAAAACATAGGACATAGGATTTCTCCAATCCAAAATGTTGCAAAATCAGAAAATATGGTGTTCCTTAGTCGCAAATCTTAAATTGGGGAATTGAACATTGGAACATATGGTGTTCCTTATTGGAAAACATGGGACATAGATTTCCGCATTCCAAAATGTCAGAAATCAGAAATAGGAACATCAACATGTTCGTATTTGAACACGGGATTTATGGATATGTTGCAAAATAAGAAATAGGAAGATAACATGTTCCTTATTGGAAAGTCATAGGAGATATACTTTCGGATTTTGAAATGTCATAAATCGACAATAGGAACATTGGACGTGTTCATATTTGAACACATAGGATTTATGGATATGTCGCAAAATCGGAAATCGAGACATAACATGTTCGTTATTTTCACACGTAACATTTTCAGAATCCGAAATGTCGAAAATAAGGTACTTCCTTTCTGGATATGTTGCAAAATAGGAAATCGGAAGATGGCATGTTCCTTATTGGAAAACATAGGAGATAGATTTTCCGATTCCAAAATGTCAGGAATCGACAATATGAACATGGACATGTTCGTACTTTAGCACATAGGATTTTTGGATATGTCACAAAATCGAAAATCGGGACATAACATGTTCCTTATTTTCACACGTAACAATTCTGGAATCTGAAATGTTGGAAATAAGGTACTTCCTTTCGATACGTTTATAGTTCAAACAGATACAAACCAGAGTAATGAAATATGTTAATGAATAACAACAACCAGAATAATGAAATATGTTAATGCGAAGAATTTTGTTTTTATATATTCATTTTATTTTGGTCAAATGATTATGTTACATTCCAATTTTATTTTATTTTTTCATTCTCTGTTTCATTTCACAAGAAAAAATAACCATCACATTATGGATACTATGGTAACTGGAGATTCTATTTCACTATTGCTACATGGTGTTTTCAACCTTTTCCTGTTGGTACAAGTCTCCACATTAAACCAAGTGAACTCACTCAACTCGTCATCTATTCGGTTTCGAATCTCTATCTCGGACGACCTTCTTAAGCATGAGCTACTACTTCGAGTTATATATAGTGATATTCCAGAAAATGGACAACTAAAAGAAGGAACTATAATAAAAATTACCCAATGTTCATGTAACATTGTACATAATGTAACGTACATTTAATTTCCTCTTTCTTTTTATCTCAATCAGTTTCACACTGTTCATGCATCCAATGTTTTTCTCTCCCATTCATGTCTAACATACTTCATCTCACAGGACTATTGCATTGGTTGCACTGGAGGTTGTCATAGTGGATGCAACAATTATTGGAATCATGCACCTTACCACTTACCCGTACCTTCTCCTTCGGAAAGTAGTTGCTCTATTCCAGTCAACACTAGCTCAATAAATGAAAACCCTAGCTTTGTTGGATCGACTATCCCATTCACATCACTCTCCTCTTCTACCAAAGTTTGGAACATTCAAGGCCGAGTTACTGCCAAGACAAACATACATGAATATGGAAACCAACGAGGGTCTAGAAAAGTGTTTGAATTTGACCTTATTAATGCTTCATACGATGAAATACATATATATGCATTCAATGAATTGGCACTCTCTTTGTATGACCAAATAGAAATAGGAATAGTGTACATGGTATCAAACGACACAGTTAAAGCATCCAACCCAATTTTCAACCATTTGAAAATCCATAATGAGATTTTTCTAGGTTCCACCTCAACCATCCAACCATGCTTAGATGAATATCCCTAAATACCTTTATGTTGCTTTAACTTTAAAACTATTAAGGAGATTCAAACTATACCAGTAAATTCCATGGCTGACCTTGTTGGACTTGTCATTTCAGTTTCACCTAAATTCACAATATGAAAACGAGATGGTGTTGAAATTGTTAGGTGAACCATTGGACTCCGTGACATGTCAGGCTATAGTATTGACATAACACTTTGGGGAGAGCATTTCCAAATTCAAGGAGCTGAGCTTGTCAGCCTTCACGGTATACCTACTCGTCCAGTGGTAGTGATCAAGGGCGGCCATGCTTAGATGAATATCCCTTAATACCTTTATGTTGCTTTAACTTTAAAACTATTAAGGAGATTCAAACTATATGAGTAAATTCCATGGTTGACCTTGTTGGACTTGTCATTTCAGTTTCACTTACATCCACGATACGAAAATGGGATGGTGTTGAATCTGTTAGGTGAACCATTGGACTCCGCGACATGTCAGGCTATAGTATTAACATAAAATTTTAGGGAGAGCATTGCCAAATTCAAGGAGTTGAGCTTGCTAGCCTTCGTGATTTACCTAATCCTCCAACGGTAGTGATCAAGGGCAGTCGTGTTATATATTTTAATGGAAAATTTGTTGGCACTATCTCCAAATCTACTATATTTATAAACCCAAATATTGAACAAACATTAGTTCTCCAGAAATGGTTTAATGAAAATAGATTTCGTTCAGCATCACCCTCTTTGAGCCGCAAATTTAGTGCCTCTCATTTGAATGAAACCAAGTTTAGAGACAAAATTTCTACCAAATTTAGAGGCAGACCGATGAAAAATAAAGCAGAGTGAGTTTAAAATAGGCATGAACTTAGCGATATATGTTAGGGAAATCGGGGACCCAACTTATATGTCGCAAAATATAAAATCAGGACATAACATGTTTGTTATTTTAACTTGTAACATTTTCGGAATCCAAAATGTTAGAAATAAGGTACTTCCTTTCGGTACTTCCTTTCTGTATATGTTGCAAAATCGGAAATCGGAAGATGGCATGTTCCTTTTTGGAAAACAAAAATCAGAAATCGGAAGATAGCATATTCATTAACTTAGGCTAAAGCTGCAAGGTCACTACAAAGCTTTGTTGATATGTCTTTCTCTATCGTTCCCCAGTATTGGTCAATGAAAAACTGTTGTTTAAAGCTTACATCGTCAACTACCCATTTGACTAGGTCGATTTACAAAATGAAGCCAAGTTTAGAGACCAAATTCCTGCCAAATTTAGAGGCATGCCGATGAAACATAAAGCAGAGCGAGTTTAAAATAGGAATGAACTTAGCAGAGGAATAACTTATGCCAAAATAATACGAACAGTGAAAATAAAATGTGAAAACGAAGGTTTTCCGATTTCCAATACTCGAACATCGAAAAATTGGAAATAGGAACTTCGACATTTCTTTATTTGAAAATACAAAACTTTCGAGAATCGAAATGTCGCAAATCGATTCTTGGGGAATACATATGATGTTCTTTATTTGAAAACATAGGACATAGGATTTCTACATCCCAAAATGTCGCAAAATCAGAAAATATGGTGTTCCTTATTCACAAATCCTAAATTGGGGAATTGAAAATCCGAACATATGGTGTTCCTTATTGGAAAACATAGGACATATATTTCCTGATTCCGAAATGTCAAAAATAGGAAATAGGAACATCGACATGTTTGTATTTGAACACAGGATTTATGGATATGTTGCAAAATCGGAAATTGGAATATAGCGGGAGTTTAAAATAGGCATCAACTTAGCAGAGGAATAACTTATGCCAAAATAATACGAATAGTGAAAATAAAACGTGAAAATAGAGGTTTTCCCATTTCCGATACCCGAACATCGAAAATTGGAAATAGGAACTTCAGCATTTCTTTATTTGAAAATACAAAACTTTCGAGAATCGAAATGTCTCAAATCGGATCTTGGGGAATACATATGGTGTTCTTTGTTGGAAAACATAGGACTTAGGATTTCTACATTCCGAAATGTCACAAAATCAAAAAATATGGTGTTCCTTATTCGAAAATCCTAAATTGGGGAATTGAAAATCCAAACATATGGTGTTCCTTATTGGAAAAGATAGGACATCGATTTACGAATTCTGAAATGTTGGAAATAGGAAAGGAAGATCCGCATGTTCATATTTGAACACATGATTTCTAGATATGTTGCAAAATTAGAAATCGGAATATAGTATATTCCTTATCAGAAAACATAGGACATAGATTTCTTGAATGTGACTACTGATGCATCCTACATGTTGACTTGGAAGATGTAACTGGATATTTTCATGGTGTGATCGCTTTTGATGATGCTGCAAACCAACTCATGGGCATCTCAACAAAAGAACTATGTCTTCTCTCAACTAAATCGTCATCAATTGTTGAAATAGCCTAGAGGATCTACAACAAACAATTACTTCTTACTCTTTCAGTTAGAACAGAGACGTTCTGCGGAAATGCATGCATAAAAATTGTAATTTGGGATACTCCAATTTGGTGCTAATCCTAACGACATTCAGAAATCTGAAGCTGCAGATTGATAGACATTTTTTTCTTCTTTGAACTCCCCTAATGCTAAGCCTAATGACATTCAAAAATTTGAAGCTGCACATTGAGAACCTTGAATGAGATTATTAACCATAAGCTTGAGGTGCAAGCATTCGGCTTCCAAAGCTTGAATTTGTCTTCGAAAATATGAAGCTGAAGCATTTAGAGAAAAAAAATTGGGCTCAAAACTTAGCATGCAGGGCACTGTGACAATGGATTCACCACCAGGATGGTGACTCGGTGTTCTCGTGTGTTTGTAAAATATATTTTGTACCATCTTTTCATATTTGGAATCTAATATCCATGAATTTAGTATTTTCTAAGTCATGCTGAAAGAATTCAGTGCGTTTTCCCCCTTTCCGGTGTATTCAAATTTCAGACTCCAGATTCTTTTAATGCAGTAAATTGAAGGCATTTTTGGCTCTTCCCTTTGCTGATTTATATTTGTATTTGTGAGAAAATATTGCAAAAGTATTACTGCTTATTGTGTTTAGAAATTTGATGAGTTCACTCTTAGATCGATAAAGGGAGCTATTATGTCATTCTGAGTTGCATACATGTTTATTTCATTTCATTTGGTTTGCTTAAACTACTGTGATGTTCTTCAATTGCTCAAATATGTTTTCCCTTCTTGGATATGTGAATGGATGGAATTCCACCCTCTTTGAAGTCTACATATCTGAGCAGTTATACATCTTATATTGTATTAGTCTTTAGACCATCACTCTCTCTGACAATGTATTGTTCTTAAAAAAATTCTGCATCTTCCATTATAATTTTTCAATTAAAAATATATTCACCATTTTAAATTTTTATTAACCGATCAACTCCATGCCGCCTTCTTTGGTCCCTATTGGATCACGGGATCACTTATCAACATCAGTTTTAAAACAAATCTTTAATATAAAAATAATAATGTAACTCCATTTCATTTATGTTAAATTTTAAATTAACAATGGATATCCTATGGATTACCATTTTCAGAATTTTTTGGAAGTAGTAGTTGAGGACTTGCTCAATCCATAAAGAATACAAACGAACAAATTTAAATGTAGAAAAAAAAAAGAATTGTTACCTGAGAAATGGCAGAACACATGGGAGACCTAGAGGATTTGATCCAGCAAAGCCTACTGAATATGGGAAGCCATGAATTGGACAAAGATAAAAATTACATATCTTGTAAGGTTTACAATTCAAATAGCCACTCAAAATTCAATTAATTGTTTTATAAATATCTACATAGAAAGATAATTTTGATTGTGTGAAAATTATAAAAAACAATAAAAAGATAATTTTGTATTAAAAAAAATTACTAAACTAATTGATAATTTTGTGTTAAAAAAACTTACTAAACTAATTGATGAGATTTGGAATTGATCCATTGAAATAGTTATTAACAAATGATATGCTAATTTCAACATAAATAGATAAATGCACATATTATTATTCTGTAACATAATTTAATATTCATACACATATTATTATTATGTAACATAATTTAATATTCAAAAATAAAATAAAATAAAATAAACCTTTATATTTAAGTTTAATATGATTTTTTTAATTTTCTTTTAACAGTGCCATTATATTTATAGTCATGTTATTGTTGGAAATTATTTTTTATTATCTATCATAAATTAGAAAGACTAAATGGAAAGCCGACTTCCACATTCCGAACCCAAAATTGCAAACCGAAAAAGCCTGAAAGTGCAGGAACCTGTTTCGTAAGTGGAGGAGCCGACTTCCGCAATCCGAACTGGAAATCGAAAATCGGAAAGGTGTGAGAATGCGAAAAATCTGTTTCTCATTGAGATATATTGATTTTTATTTTAATTACTAATATTTTTCTTAATAATAACATTTCAAGTGAAAATATTAATATTTCTTAATTATGTATGGTTGAAGTATTTAAAGATTTAAATTTAAATTATTTTTGGATTTTGTTGGTACTTAGATCAAAATAGATTCTCAAGTTTTTAGTTATTTTTACTATGAAGCATCTTCAATTGCGGAAAAGAAAATGTGTGAAAAGAAAAATCAAATCCCCAATGCAAAAAGCGCAAATCGGAAAATAAGAAAAAAAATGAGTCAAATACACTTCTGATTTCTACATTCCGCACTAGAGAATGCAGAAATCGAAACAATGATTTTTCTTTAATGTGCAATCAGAGCTTTGATTTTGAATTTATTTAATAACAAAATTGCATTTTAATTGTAATTAATTAAATCTATTTTAATTTTGAATCTATCTAATATTATAGGACAACATTTTTATCATAATAAATTGTAAATTTATCTTTGTTTAATTTTGATGTAAAAATAAGCGAGGTCTATAAGCATCAAAGTCTTTATTTTAGAAATAAAAATGAAATGAAAATAATAAAAACTAAAAACTACTAAATATTAATAGACATACCAATTATATTAGTACTAGTTGCAAGATATTTCATTTTAGCAAAATTAAATTTCCAGATATGTTGATCCTCAAAATGTGATTTCCAATCTCCCAAGGTAAGTTACAAAGGTTCAATTACAGAAAAACTCGATATTTTTACCCTCTCTACATTTTTTGCACCTCTCGATGCAAATGCTAGTAATAAAAGTTTAAAAAAAATACAATTCATAATATATATAAAAGCTTTCACATGTTCATTCTTTTGCTTAAAAGCATATTGAATATATATAAGCTTTTATATGCTCCCTTTTTTACTTAAAAGTATATTAAAGATATGATCAAACAAGTATGAAAAACTTAAACCAATGTTGTAAATAAAAGTTAAAAAAATATAAGTTATATTATATATAAATATAAAAGTTTTTATATGCTTATTCTATGAAGATATAGTTAAATAAGTATAAAAAATTTAAAACAAATGTTGTAAATAATTAGCACTTTATGAATCAAAAGTTTGGAATTTATTTTTTATTTTTTTTATTCTTCTCGTTAAACTTTAAGTGTGAGTTATTCATGCTTACCTATATGTTATCACCGATATTCTTCTTATGTTTTCTTATGAGTTATTTTTATATATTTTTTAATCTCATATTCTTCTAGTTATTGTCATTCAACAACTATGAGTTATCCATCCATTATTACTAGTTATCCATTCATCAGCTAGCTACGAGTTATTTTAATATTCTTTTTTTTATTTATTTATTTCTATTTTGAACGAGTGCCATAAAATCTCCACCATACACTTATCTCATCCTCAAAAGCATAAGCCATAATCCACTCCACATCTCAAATAAAAATATATATACACATAATTAGTAATCACTAGTTTCAAAAATATTAAAATATAATTTGGTATAAAAAATTTAATAATCTTTTTTTTTTAAAACTCTATGTTCATGCCGTATAAATTAGAAAAAAAATCCATTTAAATAAATATGTATTAAATCTATACTCAAACAATTTATTAAAAAATATATAGAAAGGTTAACAAAATGTTACTAACAATTAATAAACACTATGTGAGAGTATTCATAATCACTCATCCCAAAGTATTGAAATATAGTTTGTTCCATGTCATTCAAATAATATATATATATATATATATGTGCAAAAAATTTTATGTAAATTATTTCGAGATCTATATATATGATTGTTTTATATAAGAAAAATTTAACACATGATTTTATAATAAGTTTTTTTTTAAGATTGAATATACATGATTTTATAATATGTTTATCTATTTTCAATAGAGAAGAATGTTTAAATGACTAAATTATTAAGAATTTGAGCATTAGTTTGATGTTTGATCTATTTCCTTAATTTATTTGAGGAAGCTCATTTGGTGGACATCATTCCTGGTAAATTGTCTTCGATTTGGTTTAATGGTCGAAGCGGGGACGGTGGTATTCCAAAGGGCCTAGACAGATTATTTATGTCAAATGGGCTTTGTGAGATGATGGGTCGCTTCAGATGCTGACATTACTCGACGGGGGTCTCTGACCATAAAGCTTTGATCATGCAACTGGATTTTAGTTTGAACAAAGTATGTTATCCTTTTAAATTTAACTCCCCGTGGTTGGCTGTGGATGAGTTCAATTCTGTTATCACTACTCAGTGGGCTTCTTTCCAATCAGAGGTGCATGTGCACTTCTCTCCTTTTTAGTCCTTGATCTTTAAATTGTCTAAACTTCGTTGGGTTGTCATTTCATGGGAAGTGGATGAAAAGAAAAAGGAGAATGGTATTATGTGTTCTATTGAAGAGAAGATTAAATGTCTTGATGAAGACACTAAGATGGGTATTTTATGTCCTCGGAAGGATGGAGATCTTAAAGAACTTCTTTTGCAAAGACAAACCATCTTATTACATAAGGAAGAAATGCTTTGGCTGAAGACGGGTGATGAAAACATGAAATATTTTCATAATTTTGCTAATAGAAGGAGATTATCCAACTCAATCTGGGAGACTGTGGATGCTTCTAGTCAAAGGTATCAGACCTTGACTCTATTAAGGATGGGGCCATTTCATATTTCTCTAATCTATATAAGGATCCAAAATCTGCCAGTATTGTTGATCAGTTGGAGGTCTTAAAACTGTATCTGACTATGCTCTTTGGAGAGGAGGGGTGCTGGTTGGAGAGGCCTATTACACTTAGTGAAGTGGAATGTACACTTAAAGCCTTTGCGCAGGACAAAATCCCTAGTCTTGATGGGTGGACCTCTGAATTTTATCTTCACTTTCTTTAGTTGTTGGGACCGGAGATTGTGCTGGCTATAGAGGATTCTAGAAAGTCGGGAATTATTCCTGACATTTTGAACACGACTTACCTGACTCTCATTCTGAAAGTTGATAGGCCTTCATCATTTGTGGAGTATCTTTCTATTGCACTTTGTAATTTTTTATACAAGATGGTCACAAAAATTATTGTTAGTAGGTTGAAGGAGACTTTGGGTAAGTATATATCCGATGAGCAGTTTGGGTTTCTTCCTAACAGGCAAATTTTGGATGCGATGGGAATTGTGCAAGAAACCATACACTCGATTAAACTTAAGAAGCTCTCTGTGATGGTTTTGAAGCTAGATATGGAGAAAGCATATGACAAGGTGGATAGGTCACTACTGCATTTGATTCTTCTTCATATTGGCATTCCTCTGAATATCACTAAATGGATTATGTCTTGCGTGAACTCGACATCATTTGTTGTGCTGATCAATGGCTCCCCCTCGTATTTTTATAAAGGCTCCAGGGGTTTGCAGCAGGGGTGCCTGTTATCCTCCTGTCTCATTCTTCTTATCATTGAAGGTCTGAGTCTGCAACTCAGAAAGGCAAAGGAGGATAAGTTGATCAGTGGTGTAAAGGTTACAGGGTCTATCTATATCTCCCATACTCTTTTCATTGATGATGTTATAATTTTTGGTCGTGGGATTTATTCAGAATGGATTTTTATCAAAGGAATTACTGATTTTTTTTGTAATGCTTCGGGCGTGACATTTAGCACTACCAAATCGTGTTTCAGTCATTTGGGGTGGATGAGTCTACGATCCATCTTATTGAGGACCTATTCTCTGTCCGTAGCTGTGGATTGGAGGTAGGTTTCACTTATCTGGGTTTTATTCTTAAACCTAATGCTTATTCTTGCTCTGACTGGGATTGGATCATTTGTAAGGTTCATTTTCGAATCAGTCGTCGGTCCACAAATTGCCTCTCATTGGGAGGTTGTTTAACTCTAATCAAAGCAGTGTTACAATCTATCCCTATTTACTGGTTTGCTATTTTCAAAGTTCCTGTGGGTCTACTAATTATTATTTGAAGGTCCTTTTTTAGTTTTCTATGGAGAGGTACACATCATTCCTGGAAATTTCATTTGGTTGATTGGCGGTCCCTATCTTTGCCAACCTAGTGGGGTAGTTGGGGTAAGCATTTGGGTTTCTTTAATACCGCTCTTTGTTCAAAAATTTTGTGGTGTGGTCTGACTGGCACAAACTTGTGGTGCTCTATCACTAAGTCTAAATATCTAAAGCATTTTCCTGTTAGTTTGTGGCTGCAACATAATTCATCAATCCCCAGGCATTCCTCGGGGATTTGGTCAGGTTTATGCTCAGTTTTGCCTTGTATTTTATGGGAGCTTTGTTGGAAGGTGGGTAGGGGAAAAATATCTCCATTGGTTGTGATCAAATTGCGGGGATCTGTCACTGTAATTTTTGTGGAAACCTCCTCACTTGTCTTGATGCTTTGAAAATATATGTGCTTAATCAGGCTGCGGTGGACTATGGTTCTCATTTCTCGAGGTGGAAGTCAGCTTACTCACTGGGTCTGACTGGTTTGGTTGTTGTGGAGTGGGAGGGTTTCCTGGTCTTGTTGAGGGAGGTGGGTATCACTCTTAGTTCTGATCCTAACATTCTGGTTTGGGAAAGTAACTTGCATAATGGCTCTGTCACTACTACTTTGGCCTATGATTCATTATTAAAATCCCATTTCTCCTGTCAGACGTTGTGGTGGCACTAGATTCTGTGGAACATGAAGGTGGCTAGAAAAATAAAATGTTTCATCTCGCTTACTCTTAATTATAAAATCTTGACATGGGACAACCTTCATCGGAGGGGCTATCAGGGCCCTAGTAGATGTTGATTCTGTCTAATGGAGTCAAAGTCTGTGGAACGTCTCTTTTTCTTATTCCCATGTTATCGTTATCAATGGTCGCTACTGGGTGATTTTATTAATGTTCACTGGTTGTGGGATGACTGTAATCTTTCTGGTTTTCTGCTTAGTGTTGAGAATCATACTATTATGTCGTTGGAGTGTGCTCTGCATTGTATTTGGACATTCTGGGGCATGAGGAATGGCCTCTTATTTCTAGGGACTCCTATTGATTATGGTCGAGCTGTATCGAAGACCCTGTCAATCCTTGGAGCTGGTTTTGATCTTGGCACTAAAACTTGTTCTCGCCACTGTGGTTACCCTTGCATGGCTGTGGTTGAGATTGTCGGATTTTTTTATGGTGTTGAGCAGCAAGGTATGTGTGGTGTGGGCCTGGTGATTCAGATGGGGGGAAACCATTTTTTCAGTTTGATTATGTCTGCAGGCAAGGGATCTAACACTAGGGTTGAGCTCTTGACCCTCTGGGGGCTATTATATTTTGCAAAAGTACATGGTATTGTATTACAACAGATCTTGGGTGATTCTATGGTAATCATCGATTGGGCCATGAGGAGGAATAACCTACAGACCCTGGTTCTGTCCCACTGGCTTGGTAAAATCAGGTTGTTGTTGGATTCTGATCCTCTTTTTGTATGTCATCATATCTACCATGAGTATAATACTCATGTCGATGCTTTATCAAAAAAGGCATTACTGTTGGAGCCGAGTATGATTTATTGGTCGAAGACCAATTGCAATGGCTCTACTTAGGAGGGCTCTATGAGCTATTACGAGTTTTAAAACTATTGTTTCCTCTGGGGAGAGTAACTCTGGTATTACTTGTGATTTGAACTATTGATTTTTGGTGACTATTTTAGAGCCACATTCAATGATTATCAAGGTCATGGAATAGATTTTTGGCATTACTCTTGCATTTTGATGCTACAGACTAGTTATTTCCTAGCATCGTCCTCTGTTCTGGGACTGATGATGAAACTATTTTGTTAGTTTTGGTTTTAATGTATTGACTTGTATTCTGATATATCGGGTGATGATACATTATACTTGTTTCAAAGACTCTTTGGAGGATCTAATATGCTACCTTTTTGACATGGCTTTATAATATATAAGGTTGTCCTTTTCAATTGAAAAAAATATAGGAGGATTGTGCACACATGAAGGCCTAGAACTCTAACATCCTAGCCTCTTTTTCCTAGCTAACACTTGGAGGTGAATGATAAATTCCTAAATTCCATGGAAATCATTTGGTCAAATGGGTTAAATATTGCCAGGAGATGCCACTTGTACACATGTTCTTCAACGAGTTAGTTGTACGCACATTAAATGAAGTAACAGTCATTTTTGGGGCCACATACATTGTGTTTTTTTACATAAGAGAAATATGACTTTATTTTTTTAGAGGTTGAACACATACGATTTTATAATATTTTTATCTTTTTTCAATATGGAAAAATGTTTAAAGTGTCATGGAGATTGAGTGAAATAATGTATGAGTAGATTTTAATTTTAATTTTTCTTCGTAGTAATAAATGTTTTATTTAGATTTTATCTAATTTTTTTCAAATAGAAAATGTCGTTTCTTTTTATATATATAAAAATAAATTCGTTACATTTCGAAATATATCAGACAAAAAAGAGGGTGATCCTCAACAATCATCTCCTTACCAAGGTTCATCCACCACTCACTACATTACAAGAAAACTATAGTCACTTCAACATCAACATATAGTAATATGATGTGCTCCAACACGCCCTATACCAAGTGTCGTTGCACCATAAAAAAAACCGGTCGCAGCAAAAACCTTCGGGGCAGACGCAATCCTATGATGTGGTTTAGTTATAGCAATCTCCAGAAAATTGGAAATGAGATTGATAACACCCAGCATGACACTATGGACCTTTGATATTACATCTTGAAATATAGGAACATTCCTAGCTTTCCAGATAAGCCAAGAAACAAAAAGTGGAAGGTATAAAAGTTTAATCCCTGACTTCATCCATCTTACCATAGTGTCTTGAAAGGTACATTATTCCCAAGGAAAAGAAACACCATAGTATGTAGTGACAGCATATCTGACATCCTTTCCAAGTATGCAACCATTGAATAAGTGTTATACAGATTCAGCCTCAGCAGTACACAAATGGAAAATGTTAGGACCAACCCATCCTTTCTTCAGAATGTTATCCCAAGTGTTCACCTTATCATTAGATCTTATCTAATTGACATGAAGAGTGTAAGTTTTAGATAAGTTAGGTGTAGAAGAGGAAGTATAATTGGTGTATCTGAAGAGGAATAGAAGGATTGTGAGTGATAATAACAGTCTGTTTGTAAATTATTTTTTCGTATGTAAGAATGCAACGATACGAACCTACAATCTCCTTTTGTGTTCAATTACATGAAAACTTAGAAGAATCCACCCTTGTTATAAGGAACCTAAATTCCATCTTACTAATTCTGGAAATGGGGTAAAAAAAAATTTAATATCTTCCAAGTACCCAAGAACGTTAGCTTTTCTTAGTTCTATATCCACTTCATATACTCACAACCTTAAATATTATCTTAAATATTTGACCATACATCAACCTCTATACAATTCAAGCATTACTATTTTTCTACAATAATCTACTACCATGTTAATAATCTCTTATATAGTATGAATTACTTACCTCTAAATCAAATTATTAAACAAGGGTATTGAACCATTTAACTTCCTTAGTAGGTTTCCACGCATCATTACTTAACTATATATTTGTTATGAGGGAATATTTCATGGATCACTATACCATCACACATACATAATGAATATCACCTACTAGTCACCATTCATTATTGATAATCATATGCATGAATCCTTTTCAAATAGGACTTCAAAATAAACATTTGTTTTTACATTATCATTTAAGAGTAAACTTATACATTAAACAAATAACACTTTTAAGTAAGATCACCCATAAAGTAAAAAGCATTATATATATATATATATATATATATATATAGTAAGATCACCCATAAAGTAAAAAGCATTATAT
>LPNX010076443.1:0-49877 GCA_001517045.1 Pseudotsuga menziesii
AGCAAGATTCTCATCTGACTGTCAAATGAGAGTTGTTGGGCAATCTCTGTTCCGAAATTATCTTGTGATGTTTTGTCTAGTTTATAGTTTTGAGGCTATGTGTGGATCAGGATTATATTAACTTAGTATTAGCTAGTTTTCTATGTTTTGTGGATTGAAGGCTCTTAGAGTATTGAACATATTTCTGCTGAGTTTATTGAAGGCTCTTAGACATCAATACATGTTTTCTCCCATAAAAAATAGTTTGACCCATGAGTACTTGTGAGTGGAGCTGGCAATTGATGAGCCAGATTTATGGGGAGTGAGCTTGACTTGTCACTGAGTGATCTTGGCTTGTTTTATGTGAAGGATTTTTAAATCATAAGTCTGATACAAACCTGGTGTGTTTTGTAAACATTCGAAGAATCAACTATGGCCAATGGGATCATCAGTTAGACACTGACTTCTCATTCTCAAAACTGGAACATTCAATGCCAGTAGAAATATCTCTGCTAGCTAGTTCTTGACTAGACAAAATGTTCTCAGCCAACCAACCTTGATTTCTTAACTAATTTATTGAGAGGATATTAAAGATACTTTTGGAAGAATGACCTCAAAAGAAATACAGACCTGATCCTCCATTGCCAGTTGTGTTTCGTAGGTGGCAATTTCTATCTACAGAGCTCAAGTTATCTCTCATCCTATCCATAACAACTTCCTTCAAGCATAGCAATTCCAATATACAACATTGTGCCAAAAATTTTGCATTTGTATAAAATTTTAGGGATTTAGTTCTGATTGATATAGTTACAGCCTTTATGCCTATGGGATGGCTTTGACGTAATACTTATCAATACAAATAGTGAGTGGGAGATTAACAAAGCTATCAAAACTCATCTCTTCAGTATGTTACACCTCCCATTGAGTTTGTGGGTCAAAGTCTCCCTCTTATGCTTGCAGACAGTGAGCTTGTGTTGTCAGTGGGTCAACTTGACCTGTTGTATGTGTTGAGGCTGGTTTGAATTATGAACCTAACTCAAACCTGGTAGGTTTTGTAATATTGTTTAGGAATAAATATGCCCCACTGGAGCATCAATTGGACACTAATTTCTCGTCTTAGAAAGTGGATAATACAGCACCATTTTAAACACCTCCGCCAAGAGATCTTTGAATAGTCTCTAAACAAATGTATATGGCTTACCAACCATGTTTCTTAAACATTTTATTTGAAGGAGTTTATAGAAGCTTTGGGAGTATGGATTTAGATGAAATAGAAACCTAGTTATTTCTTGCCAGCTGTTTCACAAGATTTTATTGGGATTTCTGCCTTCTCTCTGCAGTTTAGACATGGAACTTGTGGAATCCTTACACCTTTGCCTATAACAACTTCTTTCAACCAGTGGAATGTGCACATACAGCAATCAACTAGCCACTGAGAATCAGAATTTCTGACCTACATTATTAATGATCATCTTAGCTATCTTGTTCTTGATTTGGCAGTTGTGCATAAAGTGAGCAAAAGTATCCAAGTACAACTGATGGTGCATACTCCAAATTTTTTACTATCCATCAGATTATTTGATTCTGGCATGCCTTGTAATTTGTAAAGTGTGACAATCACCCACATGATGGAACATAAATAACATGTTGGAGTGACTTCTACAGCAAGAAATTAATTGGATGGGATTTGATGGATAAACGCCCATCATGATGGATAAATGCCCATCATAGTGTGAATAAAGATAATTGACACATCATAATCAGTATAATGACCAATCATGTGCAGACATGAAATCAAAACAAGAGAAAGGCTGGAATGCAATGATAAAATTAAAGACAGCCATGCACTATTCCTTAAGAATAACCCACCCCTTAAGTATTTGAGAGTTAAAGAAATTATTTAATCCCAATGACTAATTCATTCACTGATGACATTAACAGCTATTACCTGATGTCAATGGATAAAGTTGTTTGTAGATAATCAATGCATCAGTAGTATAGAATCATAACCATTATTTGATATAACTTTACAAGTTTGTACCAGAGGTGTTCTCATAGAAAGGATTAGCCTTTGTGGGGAAAGAGATGTTACCAACCTGAGGTCTTAGCCAAAGATCTAAATTCTATTGCATTATGGGGAATGCAAGTAAACCCCCCCATGCATGACAATAAAATAAGACAAACTGAATGACACAAACAACCACCTGTCCAAGGAGTATGAAGGCTAGAAACGAGACCAATTGAATGACACAAATCATGACCTACCTCAGCAGTACCGTGATTCTTCTTTGTTGCTCCATTGAACTGAATTATCCAAAGTCCTGGTGGGATGGTATTCACAACAGGATCCAAAATTAGTAGATCCATAGGTGCAATCTTCGGAGTAAATTGGAACTAAGAAAGCGTCGAAGTCCTAATCATCCATACTTAACTGCTTCTATCTGGCATTTGCTCACATGTTGTTCCTCAAAAATTATGCAAGAGCTCTGTGAACCATGAACAGGCATTCAACTGTGTCTTTTGGATCTGGGGTTGTTCATTCACAAAATTGCCCTATTCATGGTGATTCAGACAACTTGAAGAATTTGGCTAATGGATGCCAAATAAATCTATGGATTGGTTTTCCTTTTGCACCAAAAAAATAATAATCTCAACACAAAATAAAACTAGACATCTCACCAAAAGTGTTCAGGTCCATGCACATTTTTTGTAGCAATCCTCAGCCATATCTCCTTGACAAATGGACAAACCAGAAAGAGATGTTTAGTTGATTCTCTGCCTCTTGTTACAGAGGATGTTCATGCCATTCCTTAATCAAGTTGTCGTGAGTAGTCTTCCATGCAGCACTGGGGAGATGTCTTTGGCAAAAGTAGGTGCTTCCAAACCTTGTTCTCATTTGCTTCTAGCTATGCTTGTAATACTTTTGCTTCCCAAGAGGCCTGTGATCACCTGAATTCAACCACATGTCGTACCCACCCTATCCAGTTTTTTAGTGATAGGGTTGTAGACACAATTAATTACTAAGAATACAACTTTTTGGCATGCAGGATGCAATTTAGCTAAAAACATAAAGCCCTGCATCCTTTCCGAGCACCATTTGGTTCCTAAATAGGTGGCCGAGTGTAAGTGGGCAATTAATGTCTATGTTGTTGTAGTAAAGTCTCCATTAATTTTGCCATCACTTCCAAGTGTGAGATCTTTTCACACGATCAGTGACTTCAAAACTCTACATTGTCACCAGTTCCTAACTAAATGGTACAGGTCTTGTGTTTTATATGATTTATATTGAAAATTTTAGCATTACCAATCTTTTGAAATGTAAGGAATGGCAATGATTGGTTATGAATTTCTATTCATGTAATCTGCAAAATAAATAGTTAGAGAGCTATGTGCTGTTAGATCTTATGTTCTTTATCTATCAGTATTTGGGTTGCAACTTGTTACTTGTGCACATTGCATGTTTTCTGATAAAACTTTCACTGTTGAAGGTTATTCCCTTTCAAAGAGGAACTGCATGGGAGAAACCACCTCCAGATCTAGCATCCTATTTGTTTAAAAGTCGAATTGTCTATTTGGGAATGTCACTTGTACCAGCTGTGACAAAATTAATTATGGAAGAATTACTCTATCTGCAGTATGATGACCCTAAGAATCCTATCTACATGTATATCAATTCCACAGGCACTACAAAGGTTAGTTTACTATTTTTGCAGACTTATCACAACTTATTTTTATCATGATATTCTTCTGCTGCATACAGTTTTTGGCGAAGAATTTTACCCATTTGTACTAGGTAATAAAGACATTTTGTGCATAGTTGTTTGTACTAGGTAATAAAAATGGCCCTCCTCAGCAATTGTTTAGGGCCTAGGTTAATTTTTTAAATTTCTGTCTAAAATTTCTTCTTGTGCAAAATACTCACTTGAGAAGATAATTTCATAACATGGGAATTTTATGAGAGATAGCAGCCTTCATTCTTTACTGCTGGACTGAAATAAATCATGTTCATAGGTGTAAGGGGGTTCTGCTTAGGAAATGAAAGCCCTTTTGTGATTTCCTGGTGTTAAACACACAAGAAACATTGCAAGAATATGTTTATGATCTAAATCTACAGCTTAGAATTGCAGGTTTAACTGATGGATGCCTCTCTTTAAGAGTGCCTTACCTTCACAGGCTGGAAAGAAAAAACAAGGAGTCTTGGTTTGGCAATAAATGTTGGTGAAATATACTTTCCCTTTATTTCTAACTGAATATTGTGAATGGACTTATATTTCATTTTCTGTCAAGTGTGTCAAGGTGCTAATGTATTGAGGTAAGAGTGAGATTTAGAGACAAGGGAGGCACTCCTAAGGCTGGGTGGCAGCTGTATGCTAGGAAAGAAAAGGATTATGGCAATGGGTATGGAGTTTGAGAGTGGCATATCAGTTTGTGAATATTTTTACTTTTTCTATTATGTTTTTGTAGATAATTGTAAATCAGAGCACACTGAAGATAGGTTGCTATTCTGGAGAATCCCATGGTGGAGGTGTAGGGTGTGTAATTGATGGATTCCCACCTCGAATTCCTCTGTCTGAAGTTGATATGCAAGTGGAACTTGACAGGAGGTTTGCTTTACATCCTTGCAGAAATTTTCTTTTAAATTTAAGAAAGAGAGTTCATTTTGACATTAGTTTTTGACATCTAGAACAACTTGCTAGCCTGCTAAATATTCCAGGACTATCATGAGAAAAAAAGGTTGGCTGCTGAAGTGCCAGCCTTTCTGACCACATCCCACTTAGCTATTCATTCAGCCAAACCCATATCCCGGGTTTGGAAAGCATTCAACCAAACCCATATCCTGCAGTAACCTTGAATGCTGATGATTCTCAATCAAATCAAAGTATTGCAACTTATAGCAATCAACAGGAATCTTCAAAGTCAAGTGATGCAGGGATAATCCCAGCTCCTCTCATATCAATTATCCATAAACTTTTCCCAAACAAGTTCAGACTCAAGCCAAGTCCCAGATCTAGTTTTTAAATTACCTTCGTTGCTCTTTACTAATTTATTTTTGTTCATATTACAGAATTTCCATTTTTTTTAATTATGTATGTCAGGTGCCTTTGGAAATAATATCATCTTCATCACAGTCTCACAATCCCCAAGCCTAAAGGGAATTTTAGATACAATGTGGGAGAATATTGTTCGAAGGAAGAAACCTGAATTTCAGAATGTTGAGGATGCACATAGACAGCTGCAGCAGCAGTTGCTGAGGCAGGCCAAACGAACTCTTGTGGTGTTGGATGATGTCTGGTCCAGGGCAAATTTGGAAAACTTGTTGTTTAAAGGGGAAGGTTATAAGACCCTTGTAACAACACGGGATTGTTCTACCATCCCCACAACAACCTCTACCCGACTTTATGAATTACCATTGCTGGATGATGCTAATGCTCTACCCCTTTTCTGCTTTTGGGCGTTTGGACAGAAATCAATTCCAAGCAATGCAGATGAGCAGCTAGTCAAGTAGGTATGCCTCTTACAGTACTACTGAAATGCTATTTACATGCAATATATTATTGTACAAGTTTGATTGAGTTTAGTGATTGCGATACACTAAATGTCTTCATGTCTGCTCGGCATCAAAACCCAAGTGCATGAGCTTATACTTGAAAGATATTGTTTTGTACTTGGCTGGATCACTCTATCAGATATTGATGTTAAGGAAGCTGGTGCTTTGCCATGGAGTCCTGAATTGGGCAGAGACAAGTTGCTTGAAATTGAATACTTCATAAGTTTTAGCAGAATTCTGTGCCATAATGTTCATTTTGGCCATACAGGGGAGCTATCACAGCTGGCAAATATCATTCTATAGTTTTCAACCTTCAGATTAGGGTTGGCTTCAATCTTTGATTTTGAACTTGATGAGAATTCTGCAATTTATGATTCTAAGCTGTAGAAAACAGCCTTTTATCCATTCTTGGTTGGAGGTGGAAAACGAACCCTTTCATCCATAGTCCACTAGTCCCTTGATTTAGTAACATTTTGTGACTCCATTAGCCCATGATTGATAGGAACTAGTTTCTTTATCTTTCCTCTCCTTGTTCTTGTCCTTTATTTCCCTATCTTGTCCTTGTTCGTTTTCCCATTTCCATCCCTTTTCCTACACTACAACTACCATACATATTGTTGAGGTGTACTCTTCCTATATCACCTAGAGCGCCCCCACTCCATGCCTTTAGCAATTTTCCTTAATGATACCCCCTTTGAGCTGGAGGAGAGGCAATCTAATGAGAGGGGAAGAGCAATTGAGGTGACAGTGGGTATCCTTCCTAAGTTGCACAAGACTAGCTCCTTGGTGCTGGGGGCTTTACACCATTGGGGTTGCTAGATTTTTTTTGTAACAAGTGACTTGGTATGTTTGACTACACATGCACACTCCTTTGAAAATGAGTTCATTTCTTGAGATAGAGAGTTGCTGGAAATTTTCTTTTTTTTGGAAAAATCTGGTTTGGTTAGTTGCCTGTTTGTATGATTAGATTGATTGAGGAAGATGTGATTCTATAGGCCTTGGATTTTCTGGTCACTTATGTTCCAAATCATAAGAAACTATATTAAGAGAAGTCTGTGACTCTGTATGAAACATATCTACATATCCTATCGTGGGGGCATAATTTCTTCTTCCTGAAGTTTTGTTCCATTGTTAAAGTTCTTATTGTCATTAGTATTTTTGTAAGTGATTTTCTTACTGGTTATGTATGGGAGATGCAGGAAGTACCTCTGAAAGATGTTTGTGAAGATTTCAAAGTACCAAGAGGCATGGTCCAGGCTCTGCAAGAAAATGCTGGAAGATTTGCATCTATGGTTTCTGCTTTTTGTGAGAGACTTGGCTGGCATGATCTAGAAGAATTGGTTTCAAAATTTCAAAATCGAGTTTCCTTTGGTGTAAGGGCAGAGATCGTTGAGCTTAATTCAATTCCATTTGTAAAGGTACTGCTTGAATATTGCATCTCTTTGTTTGCTTTATAGAAGGAAATAAATTTATATTGTTATTTACATATTATGTGAAATTGTCAAATACTTTCAGAGTTCAATATACTAGTCATTTGTGTGGGTTAGAATCTCTTTGGACAATAAGAGTAGCTTCTTGGTTTGGTTTTTGGGCAGGGTGCAAGGGCTAGAGCACTTTATAAGTCTGGCTTGCGTACTCCTTAAGCAGTTGCGGAAGCTTCTCTTACGGAACTTGTAAAGGCTCTATTTGAGGCATCTTCATGGGCAGCTGAAGGTAAATTAGGTGGAAAAAAGGAAATTTCATTTTACCTGTCTGAATACATAAATTACTGACATTCAAAATGTAAAATGGATGATATATATTGTGTTCAATGCTGATAGTACTTGATTTTGGGTGCTACCAAAAGGGTGATATGCAATTCGATATTTCTTGAGGGATTCTGTTAATGATTTTGTTTGCTTTCCCATCAGTCCTTTTTTATCTGATTTGTGTTGTGATAAGAGATAGGAAAAGTATTTTGGGAACTAGTTGTTTAGGCACTTTTGATTTTTTAACTAGGAATTCTAAACTATCCATTCTCTGTTTTACTTATTTAATAATTAACAATGGCTCTACCAAACACATTTCAAAGCTGAAAAGCGCCTTTCATGTCACCTATATGGTTAGCATTTTGTATTCACAGATGAACAAAACTCTACCAAGGAGCCTGCCCATTCGTAGACCTGGCAATTGGAATTTGGAACCAGATGTTTTTTGGGATCATTGTTTCTTTTAATTCTTGGAAATTACTTTACTATAAATTTGAAACTATGCATGCTTAATTTTTTCTGTTTTTGTTACCCATGGATCCACAAACCAGATCACAGAGCCCAATATGGCCTTTTATGTTTTATGCCACCTATATGGGTAGCATTCTCTATTAAGTGACAAACAAGAATATTTGAATATTGAAATATGGGATTCACGCAATATACTAGCAGAATCTTCCTCTATATCTTGGCTGTGACTACTGCGTAGTACACAGATCCCATCAGGACTGCTATCTTCCCCTTCTAATATTTTGTCTTAATCCCTATTTTGAGAGCATATTCAGGAAGAAAAAAATCAAGGGAAAGTTCCTCAATTCCATTTTCATTTCCAAATGACAACACCTACCCAGCTGGTACCTATATTATCAGCAGTTATAGTCAACATGGATTCATAAATGGCATGCTCTGGATAAAGCAGCTCAATGCTGGCCTTGTTCAAAGAAATGGCAACAGCCGTATGAGTGTCTTTAACAGATCCATGGCCAAATTAATCCCCTTTTCTTAGCTAGATGGCTCAATGCCTCATTGCTGCTTGTAATGTATTGCAGTGATTAGACTTGACATTGTGTTGGGCCTTAATGCTCAAAATTACTTGGCATAACCGTCAAGCTTCTTAAAAATGAAGCCTTTGGATCCTTGGAAATTTCCGTTGTGCTTGCAGTAGTGTCGAGATGATAAACTTAGAAGCATAGGAAGCACATCCCAACTGATGTTACTTTTTCTGTATTTGTGCTCTCTTCCAACCATGAATCCTTGGAGCTGGTATGGGAAAAATGGGCAACGATCTGCTACAAAATTCATTCTCATTGCTATTTAAATCTACAGTAAAGTATGCACTGCAACAAGGAACAAGGAACACATTGTAACAAGGAACAAGGAACAAGGAACAAACAATTTGAAGTGTAATGATGGAGGGGATTCATCAAGCCAATTTTGAGATATTTAAAAAAAAAAAATATTCACTGCCATCGCTTAAGCGATGGTTATAACTGTCGCTTATTCGACGCTTACTTCTTCTTACCATCGCTTAAGCGACGGTTATAACTGTCGCTTATTCGATGCTTACTTCTTCTTACCGTCACTTATTCGACGCTTACCTTTTCTCTCCGTCGCTTAAGAGACGCCTGAATCTGTCGGTTAAGCGACACCTATGTCTGGGAGGTGTCGGTTAAGCGACGCCTATAGGTGTAAATGTTGTTAAAAAATTTTGTGACCATCGCTTAATAAGTGTCGATAACCGACGATAAGTTTCTGATGCTTATAAAAAAACCAAAGTGTTGTACATGCGACAGGGAAGTGTCAAAAATCCGACATGATGGCCGTCGGATTTTTGGTCGAAATGTAGTAGTGTCCTTTTCCTAGGAATGGTTTTCTCTATGCTTGAATAGCTTCTCATCGTGTACGTATTTTCCCCTTCTTTCAATGTGTGTTGCTCTTGCACTTGCTTCATCCATATTATCAGGATTCAAAAACAACAATGTATGATGAATATAGTTGATAAGTGCAACAATGTAATTCATCAAATTTTATGACTTATCTAAAGACACATTTAATTCAAGAACCTTGTTTCTAAATCTTTCTATGAAACCTTGAACATTTTCTCCCTAACTTAGTCTCAAAATTTTCCATTCAATCATATCCTTTTGAAAATAAACCAATGGGTAAAACTATTTTCTCAATGCATAAGTAAATTCATACCATGAGGAGAGAAGTTTACCATTGGGATTTCTACCTTTTTGAAGCTTTCTCTCCCACCAAACGAGAGAAGTACTAGATAATCAAAGACATGCCAACTGGACCTTCACCTCTTCTTCTTCAATTTTATACACATATAAATAAACCTCAATATGTCTTACCAATTGTTAAGGTTTTATGCATTTGATTCTCCATTAAACATGGAAAAATGAATTTTTACATCAAGCTTTAACAATGGCTTCTTGAAAGCACACTTTCAATGAAAACTAGAATGATTAGAGGAGGAGGAAGAAGAAGAGATTGAACATGAGAATGGATATGGAAGTTCAATAGTATCTTCTCCATATTCCTAATTTATTGAAGCTTAGTTCTCTTCTTTTACCTTCTTCTTCTTCTTCTTTTGCATCTTTGTCACACCCTCTTGATAATCTGCAAACAATTGTTCTACCCTACCTTACATTTGGTAGAAGGATTTGTTAAAATATTTATCAAGATCGATGTGAACTTATTCATATTGAATTTTCTTTTGTAGATGTGCACATCCAATCCTGGGATTGTAAGGCACTATTTTACCTTCTTTTGTTTTGATCTTGGCCCTGGTTATCATTCACACTCACATCCCAAAGTCATAGAATCATGCTATGATACCACAAGATCTAGAATATTCATATTTTAAACTTATCATGGAATGATTTTAAGAGAGCATGAAAAACATTAATTTTGCACAATAATGAACAACATATAAGAGAAGAACACGCCATGAACACATGAGAACACAAGTTTGATATCCGAGTTTGTCCAATAAGAACTACGTCTACGGGACTACCTCTGCAATGGGGAGGAATTTTTATAATTCTTATAAAACTGGTGAATATATGGAAAAATATAACATGATACCTCAAATTTTGAGAGGACCTAAAAATATGCTTCTCAGATAAAAAAACAGATTGTACCATTAGACTCACAATGGAAAATCATGAAAAATGAGTATAAATTTGACTATATTTTGTCACCTTGAACCCAATCTCTGTGCATTGAAAACATGCCACAATTGTCCATATAGTCATACAAATTTGTACATTCATTAATTGAGGTCCTAACAGGATGTACACCTTGGGAATCATGTATGCATTCGATCTCTTCACGCTCTAAGTCATTCTTTAGGCCGTTTAAGCATGTGGTCTCTCTCCCCCAAACCCTAGCGGCTTTGAAGCCTAAAAAAACTATTTTTGGAAGAATCCCCAACCAAACTCATGGATGAGTTGGTTGGCATAGTTATTGTAGAGGCATTAGTTATCGAGAAGTCTGAGGTTCAAGCCCCACGGACTCCCGTTTTGGGAATATATTATTATGACGTTGGATAGTGTTTTGTGTTAGTTCGTTATACCATAATATATATATATATATATATATATATATATATATATATTGGTTCTTTATTTTTGAACTCCCAGCACAACTGTTTACCACCCATTTGGGGGTCAGACAGTCTAGCAACTGGATTCTAGCACCAACTGGTTGACCCCATCCTATGACTCTCTCCAACACAAAATCAAATAGCATTTTTGCCATCCATCTATCAAGAAACACATGTAGCTGGTTTGGTTAAGGATTTGGGTTGGCATACTGAAGGTCATGGGTTCAATCCCCATCAGACTCATAAACATTGTTTTGTGAGTTGAACCCAATTATGGCCAACTGAAACTCCCAAGTGGCACTCCATATTAGTCCACATTACTGTCAACTAGATCACCAAATCAGGATCATAATAAAATATCACCTACCACTTTCTTCCATGTGGGAACCATACACCTGCATGAATTTCACATGTCACCCTTTTGCTGTGTTCTGCACATAAAATAATGTTCTGTCGCAACTTCCGATTTGAATAACTTTCACATTCATAGTCCATTTAGGGTGAAATGAATGTTATCGATATTCTCTCAACAATATCTATGTGATGGGGTGATTCTTGCATAGTTTTGATGATTTTTAAATTTTTAGCCTTTGGAGATCCTCACTATTCCATCCTTTTCCTTCACCAAAACTATAGAAGATTCAAATATATTCGAACTAGGCCATGTGAATCCCAACTCAAGGAGTTCCTTTATGTTCCTTTTAATCTCATCCTTAACCCTTTTGGTATGTTGGTATGGAGTGGTAATGATGGGTTGGGTCACTACATTCAACTCGATAGTGTCTTCAATCCCTCTGTTTGGTAGACTACTAAGAGAAATATGTACAAATAACTCATCATACTTCAACAATAATTCATCCATGTCTATTAGATTGTAATATCCTGAATTTTGACCTAACACTTATGGGCATAATCCCTAGTGATTATGATGTTACTTTGATGTTTTATTTGGTATATTGGGCCTAAGACCCCACTCCACATGAACATGATGATTAGTTTGATATATTGTGCGTAATCCAATTGCATATGTTATATGTGTGTGTGTGTGTGTGTGATTTCATGTGTTGGGTGTGGACCCTGAAGCACATAATTGATGACATGTTTTGTGTTGAGCGAGGAGCTCTAGAGCACATGAGTATTTGATGATTGTGTTGAGAGAGAAGCTCTGGAGCACATGAGTATTTATATTTTTTTTTAGTGAGAAGCTCTGGAACAGATGAGTGATGAAACATTTGTGTTCAGCATGAAGCTCTGAATCACATGAAAAAATAAAAAATGGAAGTGTTGGGAATATTCCTTGATCCTTTCAAGTTGATGTTGAGCATAGGCTTTGTAACATCAGATCCTTAGCCATTGCATCCCTAGGTGTATCCTACAGATACATCATAGCATTAGTGTTAGACGAAGAGCTATAGAATTGCACTAGGTTTGTAACTCATTGTTTTTAGCATTGAGTATGGGCTCTACATAAGCGCTAGGAGTTACTAGAAAATTAATATGTTGAGTGAAAACGACTATGATAAAACATTGATCTCATCTTACTTATTTTTAAGCGATTAAATGAAATTTTGAATTTTTGTATCTCATCAAAGTACCGAAGAACTACCATGTTATATGAGGGAATCCAACATGCAAGGAGGTTTAGATTTTCCTAACCTAGTTGACCTAACCACTACCTGAAGGCTGTATTAAAGAAGGCGACTAAGCTAAAAGAAAAGTGTTATATGATTAGGGATCATTCTATATGATACCTAAAGTTAAAATGTCAACAAATGGTATATATATAAATATATAATTTATACATGATATGTATAAAAGAGTAAGCATAGTAATAATACTAGTAACTATAAGTAATAAAGAAAGGATTTACATGTTATTATTATTACTAATGATACTTAAATATTAAAATACCTACAAGAGTCAAAGTAGGAACTAGTCAAAGGTTCCTAACTTAAATTTAAAATAAATATTAAAATTACCTAAATTAAATAAAAGGGTTATTTCAAGAAATCAAATGATTCTTGATTTAACTGCACCTTTTCCTAAAAATTCTGTTTGTAAAAAACCAAGCGAAAGAGAGGCTTGGGATCTAATTGATTTTTCCATATTTTTACCCGATTATATTCAAGAGAGTTCTTGGAGAACATTTTTCCTAAGAGGAAAAGTTAAATTGATACAGAACCTGATATCCTAGATAGGGAAGCCTTACCTTAGTGTTAGGATTATTAATCCTCCCTTGTCCAAATTTGGTCATATGTCTAAATCGGGAGTCATGTCTAAATCGGGAGTCCATCCAGTCTATTTATAGTCATTAGCACCATTGGTTAAACTTGACCTAATTGGGGCACATGTTTCAGTTACCAAAGTGTGGGGAACACTAATTGAGGCTCACTGCCACTTATTGCACTTGATTGCATAAGTTTAAGAGTCTCCTAGATCAATCCCTACAATTTAGGAAGCAACTGGGAGTGCCGAAACCAACCAAGGTCAGTTCACTTCAGTTAATGACTAGTCAAGGCAAGTTAGGAGTCAGTTACATTCAGTTCTAGCTCTCTACATTCAGTTAAATAATGGTTTAATTAATTGCACACATGTGGGTCGTTTTTCTCACCTACCACAGTCAGTTAACCATTATTTAATACTAAATGTAACACTGGGTTGTGTTTTAGAACTCCGGTTATGATTTAGACAAGGACAGTTAACTATTGGGTCCTTAACTTCAGTTGATGACTAGTCAAGACAAGTTAGGAGTCAGTTACATTCAGTTAAATAATGGTTTAATTAATTGCACACATGTGGGGCACTTTTCTCACCTACCATAGTCAGTTAACCATTATTTAATACTAAATGTAGCAGTTGGTTGTGTTTTAGAACTCCAATTGTGATTTAGACAAGTCTTGGTTACCTACAGTCAAGTAGAGTCATCAATTTGAACTTCCTCATGTGGATTTGAATTTCTTGTGGCTATTAAAGCCATTTTACATTATTGTAATTATTATCTGAATTACTTTTTTTATTAATGAAAGCATTCACAGCTGCAAACCTTTTGCATTGTTTCATTCTTCAATTGTTGAGTAAATTGTGAGATATTCTTTGTGAGTTGTGTGTTTTTCTATAGATCTATATGCTCAAATTTAACATGGTATCAGAGCCTCAATGAACAAGGAACTTCTCCTCCTCATATCTCCTACTGGATCATTTTTTTGTTTTGCAGGTACAACTTCGAAATGAATTCATCAGTTCCTCTTCTCACCCGATCCTCAGATGCCTCAGACTATTCTGAATGGAAGTTGAAGATGATTATATGTCTAAGAAGACAAAAACTCTTTTCGGTGTCTATTGGACTTGGTAGACATAATTTTGAGAGTGATAATGACTGGCTAAAAGCTAAGGATAAAGCTTTTGAAATAATGGAACTGGCTCTTTCTCCTAGCATGCGCTACCACAGTAGATCTATTAAAGATCCAGAGGAACTGTGGATAAGATTGGACAGAACCTTTGGAAGCACATGGAGCACACCCAGCACCATAAGCATCCTTTACTCAAAATTCTTGGCCTCTACTCTCTCTGATGAAGTTGTTCAAGATGAAGATGAAGCAGAAGCTTCTACACAGTCAATTCGAATTGAAGACAATCTCCATGCAGTGACTCCTTCTCCTGATGCTCCAGAAGTTCATGAGATCTCTGATATCTCATCTTCTCATATTTATGAAACAGAAGAAGACATTCGAATCTCTGATAATGGAGAAAAATTCTTCTGCACTTCCATGCAAACATTCACCGATGATTTTCCTTTAAATTCTGTGCAAAATTTACTAGTAATTGCTTCTGAAAGTGAAGAGAAATTTGATTTTTCTTCCTCTAATGTTGCTGCTGGTGTGCAAATATGTGATACCTTGGATATTTTGGAAGAAATATCATATTACCAGAGTGATCCATTCGCTCCCCATGATCTAGTTTTTCCAGCAAATTCCTGCAGGATTGCATGCACCAAAATTCAGAATTTTGAAGAAGAAGAAAGCCGTGCATCCACCGTCTCGGTTAACCATTTATTTGAATCTGATATTAAACTTATTGTATCTGATATGATATTATTTAGATTTGATCTGATATTGCTTGGTTTAATATATCAAATTCATAATCTTTCAGTACCGCTTGTAGCTGTTTTCATCAACGGTGTGAAGAAACAAGTATCGCAAGTCTCCTACAAAACTGCTGCTGGGGATTTGATTCCATTTCACAGTTTTGGATCTATTTTGAACCTGTTTAGATCAAATTTAATTTCTGATCTGATATTATTTGGTTCATATTTTAAAATTCAAAATCATTCAGTCATGCTTGTAGCTGCTCTCACCAATTCCGGTGTGAAAAATCAAGTACCGCACTTTCTCTTCAAAACTGCTGATGGGGATTTGATGTTAGTTTCCTCATATGAGGTTGCTGATATTTTATTATGTGATTCATTATATATTTCAGAAGCTATATCAGACTATGGAGCTCCAGCATTTTCTCTCAATAGTCCCAGTGCTTCTCTACCATTGATCACATGCTCATCTTCTCACAGAACTAGTAAAGAGGAAGATTTGTTGCATCCGCCTGGACACCTGCTCCTAACACTTGGGGCTGTTCTTACCACTCATTTTTTTCTGTTCATGGCTGCAACATATCAGTTTCTTGAGTGTTCTTCACATTCTCTGAATTCTCAAGAACCTTTCCTCACTTTTAAGTTGACTTCAGTTGCTCTACATGGGTCCAGTCTTCATCCGGCAGCTATCTAAATTTCTGATTTAGTTGAGCATATCATTCTTCTTCCAAAGAGGAATATTACTCTAGACATAATGATGGAGAGTTTCACATGCCATGCCCTAGGATAACTGTGCACAGAAGAACTAGATTGATCCTGATTCTACCTGCTTAATTAGAAGGGGGGTTTTTTCCCCATGTGGTTTTTCCCCAAGCACCTTATTTTTGAGCAGTTACTTTACTTTACTTGATGTAATGGGTGACCTATGGTCTTAGTTACCAGGGCCCATAGTTTTTCCAAGTTAGCATTCAGGGGGGGTGTTAGGATTATTAATCCTCCCTTGTCCAAATTTGGTCATATGTCTAAATCGGGAGTCATGTCTAAATCGGGAGTCCATCCAGTCTATTTATAGTCATTAGCACCATTGATTAAACTTGACCTAATTGGGGCACATGTTTTAGTTACCAAAGTGTGGGGAACACTAATTAAGGCTCACTGCCACTTATTGCACTTGATTGCATAAGTTTATGAGTCTCCTAGATCAATCCCTACAATTTAGGAAGCAACTGGGAGTGCCGAAACCAACCAAGGTCAGTTCACTTCAGTTAATGACTAGTCAAGCCAAGTTAGGAGTCAGTTACATTCAATTATAGCTCTCTACATTCAGTTAAATAGTGGTTTAATTAATTGCACACATGTGGGTCATTTTTCTCACCTACCACAGTCAGTTAACCATTATTTAATACTAAATGTAACACTTGGTTGTGTTTTAGAACTCCGGTTATGATTTAGACAAGGAAAGTTAACTACTGGGTCCTTAACTTCAGTTGATGACTAGTCAAGCCAAGTTAGGAGTTAGTTACATTCAGTTAAATAATGGTTTAATTAATTGCACACATGTGGGGTGCTTTTCTCACCTACCACAGTCCCATTATTTAATACTAAATGTAACAGTTGGTTGTGTTTTAGAACTCCAATTGTGATTTAGAGAAGTCTTGGTTACCTACAGTCAAGTAGAGTCATCAATTCGAACTTCCTCATGTGGATTCGAATTGCTTGTGGCTATTAAATCCATTTTACATTATTGTAATTATTATCTGAATTACTTTTTTTATTAATGAAAGCATTCACAGCTGCAAGCCTTTTGCACTGTTTCATTCTTCAATTGCTGAGTAAATTGTGAGATCTTCTTTGTGAGTTGTGTGTTTTTCTACAGATCTATATGCTCAAATTTAACACTTAGGAGCTCTAAGCTACTTACATATTGGAACCAGCTTGGTGGGATCCAAATTGAAACCATAAATGGTTCTGGGTCATGTTGGGGAGGAACGCGGTAGTTCTCAAGTTATCTGATTATATGAATAGAGGTCAGATCTGTCTATGTACTTGTTAATACTTGGTATTTGAGTGTGCAGGATTTTCAACTATTAAAAAAGCTTCAACTTGCAGGTATGAGGTTCTTGATTTTCCCTTACAATTTACATAGGTTTTCTTATTAAATGAGATTAAATTATGAATGGAGAATTAGTATCTTTCTACTATAATTTGGTTATTTTATCTACTCAACAATGATATTCTTGTTAGGAAAATATATCTTATTTACATTTGCAAATGATAGACTATCACCTTTAGATTTATCAGTAGGAGGGTTTGGTCATTGCTATATTTTGCATTATATTTCATCATTTATAGGTTAAATCTCAGACTTCTCTAACAGCGGTATTTCTTTAAACAGAGTCTATATTTTTAAGTCAATTATATTTCCTTTTTATTATTTCAAGTTCAAAGCATAAAAATAATATCAGATATTTTGTACCTAGATCTTATCAACCCTAATTGATGAACCTTATCAACTAAAGAACGATTTAAAAACTTACTTTATGTATTCTCTCTACTCGAAGATTTCATATTTCCAGCAGGCTTATATAAATTTATAACCATCAAAACTATTACCTATAGTCTTAGCATAAATTCTATGCATAGAATTATAATTTAAACATCATCGCTGAAACTTTATATATTATAACAGAACATAAATATAAACAGAGTTAATCTATTTTAAAACCTGGAAAATATCATAAACAGACTCCAAACAAATAATTTCCACTTTATAACTTTACCATATCCTATGCCAGCCATCGAGACCTCTCAAATTCTGTAGGCACGAATATTATAAACAATAATAATACTACTTACTCTCAAAATAAAGAGAAACCTTAACTTAAATACAAACTCAGTATTAAACAACGTATCCAATTAAAGGATTCGGGATCAAATCCTATCGGCACTTCTGCCCAAAATAAGCCGCACACACACTGTATTAAAAACCCAATTCATGCATTCGAGGACCCAGGATCAAATCCTGTGGGCTTGTGTTTAAATATAAAACCAACGTTATATCATATTTTGTTGGGGATCGAATCTTGTAGGATACGATTTGTAAAAATGCCAACACTTAAAACCGTTTAAAACTAATATGCTAACAGATCTAGATTGCACAAGGTATATCGATTAAGCCTTTACACAGACCACGTATACACACGAGGGTCAAAATCACAGTTATCAAAGCTTGTACATAAAACCCAATTTAAAACCTTAAATCACAATCACGATTTATATTGCATACCCACTTTGATTTAACACAAATAAAATACACTTACTACATTTCCTCATCATGGCTCATGGACGAGAGGTGAAACCCCACCCTGATAAACATTAAGGAGAAGTATCCAAGCTATTTCATATACAGAGAAGGAAATCTATTTAACCTACTATCAACGTTGTTACAGCCGTGACTTCAAATCAATGAATATACAACTGTAAGCTAAGTTACAGCCTTCACAATGATAAAAACCATGAATGTAAACTAAACCATATATTGGCATAGTAAAATATTTACAAACAAAAATACACAGTTGCAAATTAACAAGGGTTCCATTGCAAGCAATGACACTGCTGAAAGATAAACTGAATAATTTACAATGAATACGCATAACCTTCATTAACATACCAAAACAAGAGTTAAATTACAGACATCAAAATGCGTAAGGTCACAAACTTGCCAAGCTAGTGGCGGTATTGACGAATAAACCCCAACTATGAAATGCATACAATTATACCATTTATTTTTCACAATTAAGTTCTATTACAAGCAATAGCATAGTAACGCTATATTAACACATTATCTACAAGTTGAAACATAGAACCCCCATTATATAATCCAAACACCTCATTCCTTTACAAACACATCTACTTGAATTATCGCAATCCAAAACTTTCACAAACAATAAAACCATTTCCCACATAGAGCTCATGCTCTGTCACCCTTTGCACATAGAGGTAAAATGGCCTATGTTTTCATAGGGATTACCCATAGGAGGGTAGCGCAACCAGTCCCAACATCCACCACTGAACCACGCTTTGTCGCTACCTCTGTCACCTAAAAAATCCAAAAGGAGGACTGTTACAAGTATACTAATCCTCATACTGAAGCAACAAACAAAAGCACATTGAAAAACCAAACTGAGAGCATACCTCTCTCATGTAGGATGAGTCTGTTTCTCCAGGAAGCATTAAACCCCAAGAACCCATTTCTTGCATAGCACCAATAGTAGCATATCCAAATGAGACAAATGAGCGACAAAATTGACCAAGCCAATGTTTGAGACTCATTTCCAACCTTTCCCAAGGTGCCATAAATGTTCCACCCTGGTCACCACTAGTAGCACGATTTTTACCCACTCTTACATAGTTTAAAACACACAAATGTGATTTTGGATTGTAACCATGATCAAAACCCATGTTGACAATGTTAAGCCAATGTTTCATGGCATTTAGAATATGGAATGAATATCTCATTATATATATGTTGCATATAAACTTTAATACAAATGGTTAAGTCCTATGACTTAAGCCTTTAACATTTAGAAATAAAAACATTCCGAATCATATGTATAAATACTTAGCATAGGATAAAATTTATCTTGTCCTAAGCCACACTTATAATGTTAACTAGATAAATGTAGGTATGATAAACCCCAACTATGTGTAAACAAAAACGTAAACAATAGCATTAAGAATTTCTAGGATAGGACTTTGGTCCTTTTGTCTTCAAAATGCAAAGGAATATTATAGCATAGGTAGCATGCCAAGCTTAGCAGCCGTAGCAAGTCTTCATTACCTAATGAACCTGCACAAAGAAAGGATAATTTTGCATTAGTTCAATATGAACTAAGTAAACCTTCTAACAACAGGTACAACCAGTTACCTCTTCAAGTGTCCCTAGAAGGGATACGAGTCTCACCGCTCCACCCCTTGATAGTTACAAGTTAAGTCAGTATTTTCCATTAACAACTAACAAAACTTATAACCACAAAGTAAGATATAACTAAATGAGTATATTCACATGCATGACAAATAATCAATCAACAGAGTAAGCATTTAAACCAGTACAAGTAAAATAAACATGATACATAGTTACATCAATAGCTACATAGGAAAAACATCTAGAAATGGTAAGGAAAACTTACAACACTTCTCTATAGCAAATAAAAATTACCACATTCGACATAAGATAAGTTAATGTCCAGATTAGGTAGTATTTAACTGGCCTATAAATTTGTATTTTTATTTTCAAGTTTTGGGGACATTACATAGATATTTAGAAGTATCAACTAATGTCTTCTTATTTGTGATTAAGCATTCCAATGCCCACTCTATATCCCCATACCTCAAAACTACTTCTATACTTCTTGATGATAAAACCTTATTGGGATAATTGTCTATGCCTCTCAAAACCACTTGATTCCCATCATCCCCCTTAAATTTCATTTCCAATGTCTAATAGTTCATGGAGTGGTCCCCCATGGAAAACAACCATTGAAATCCGAAGACTACATTGTTGTCAGGTACATCCAACATGTAAAATATATCTAACATAGTCTAGTTTTCCATGGTAATATTGAGTTTAGGAATCCATCTGCAATAGTCACGTGGTGTTGTTTCCTCGGATAACCATGGTAAACCCTTTAAATGCTTCATTGGGGATATTCCTCTTTTGATCCAGTGTTGTATCTATAAAATTATGAGTGGCTCCACCATCAACCATCACTATGAGTCTCTATACCTATATTACTCCCCTCCTAAGAGTGTGAAAACAAGGAACTCTAGATAATGTAGAAATTAAACCCTTTCCACACTCGAGCTGGGATTCCTCCTCCTATTTTTCCTTATACCCCTCCTTCACTACCTTCTCTTTCTCCAAATCATCTTCATCCTCGTCATTATCAGAGAATACTTCAATATAGTAAGACTTCCCCTCTGCACATGTATGACTGGTTACCCAATGTTCTTGGTAGGTGAAGCACAGCTTATTTCTCCTTATCTCATCATGGGTACTACTATCCATCCTATTTTTCCCATTCCAGTCTTTTTGTAGAGGATTTTTGTCTTTGAACTTGGAAGTAAAATTTAGTTTTGGAGGAAATCGAGTCGCTTCTTGAAGATATTGAGTACGAATGATGGAATCCTGCAGTGTGGTAGTTTTCTAATCCTTCAACAATTCTTGTAGTGCCTCTACTAAACCTTCTATAAACAACACTAAACGAGCCTCATAAGTATCTGTCACCATGACTTTGGTCCATAGAAATTATGAAATGTAGGTCTACGGTGTCCATATATTATTTAACTGGGACATCTCTTTGAATGGAATCTATGTATGTTTTATCTCAAATCTATCTATGAGCCTTGTAAAATATTCATATGAAGTGACATTGGAATGAACCAAGGTCCTCTTGGTACCTTCCAGTCATTTTCTTCTCCATCTAGATGTAAGGTGGTCATTTTGATTTCATCTACCTCTGTCATGGGGTTAAACTAGAAGTATGTGTCAAGTTTCTAGACCCATGATGTTATAGTGCATTTGGAAGACCCATCAAAACTTGGAAGAGTGACCTTCCCAAGGGTGCACTGTAGTTCAAAATTTTGAGTCAATTTGATTGAACCCCCTTGGTTTATTTCTAACTTTATAATTACAAGACTATGAAATTCTTATTGTTTCTTATAAATCAACACTAATAACTTTATACTCCTCAAAGAAAGTTTCCAATGACTCATCTTGTTCATTTTTCCCAGCTACTCTCGGCGTTTGTGCATCCATAAATTTAGGTAGTGTTATAGCTCAAAATGACACATCTCTAACTGTGACCACTTTCCCATGATTTTGTCACATGTCGACACTTCTATGACGACACTTAATGAAAGTCACTGAAAAAACACCTAACTTGGAGGACCCATATCCTGATTTGTATAACTCCTTTTGACCTCATTTATACACCGTTGGAAATATATTTATGTTAGATAAAACTTTCCAGAAGACACCAAAGTCTAAAAATGCCCAAAAATACCCTAAAAATTAGTTTTCAATGTGTACGCGACTTTCCTTAAGGAAACCCGCGTACATACGCGTGTTGTGATATATAATAGCCGTGTACGCCTTAAATATGTGAATTTATGCATTGCAACCCGCATATGCCTCCTCACGTACACGACTGTTGTCTCTGTAACCCACGTACGCCTCCAAAAAATGTCAAAAAAATACGTATTTTGAAATTCGGGTAGTTTGGGTAGTTATGCAACTGACTCCTTCAGTTGTGACTAGTTTGTATTCAACCCTAACCAAAATCATTGTTCAATGTGTGATTGAATCTTTGTTTATGATCATATTTTGATGTTAATAAGATTATTATTTCATGTTTATTTGATTATCATTAATTTATATGTGGTCATATTGGTTTGAGGAAGGTATAATTCGTTTTACAGGTCTCTTGGAGTGAGAGGAGCAAGAGGAGCAAGAACGGGATTGAAGGGTTGCTTTGATCAACCTTCGTTTGGCTAAGGTATGAACCTTTCTTATCTCTAAATGTTGCTTATATATACTTGCAGAAATATATGCATCCACCTTTCAACCCTAGTATGTTGATGGCCTCTTAAACCCTATCCATAGGATACTTTCCTTTACAACAAGTAGTGTGGATCTAGGTTGTTCTTGGTAATCATATGGATAGTTGTGTGGGTTGGTCCGAGATGTAATCACCTCTACATTATATTTCATAATGTTTTGGTTTCCCTCTTGTGATCCATTGCTACTACCTTTACCGTTTTTGTCTCCAAAGGTGTAGGTTTCCAACTATCCCATAAACTCTCTTATCTCCTCTTGGTATTTGTCCAAATTGTGTAGGGTCTAGAAGATTGCTTTCATGAAAAATTCCTCCTTCTCTTCAGTGGTCATATTTCTTGGAATAGGTTATGGAATTATTTTCATCATGGGTTCCTTCTGAACTGTATTGTGGACTAGAGACAATTCCCCTTCTTCCCAAATAGGTTCTCGGTTTTTATATGTCCTATAGTTTATATATTTGCATATTGTCAGAAGTCATCTACCTCTCTTAAAATCCCAAAACTATCGATAATCATGGGCTTATACCATTGTAATGTACTAGATTCAAAAGATATTTTTTTTTGTATTTTATAATATTTTACACACGGATCTAAGATTTCAGAACCACAATTATTTAATCAACAACTCCATACATAGAATAATCAACAGCTTGAATTTGGGAAAATGTGAGAGAAAAAATTGTGGTATTTTATTTTGAATGGATGTCCACACAACAACAATGATAATGGATATACAGAATCTTAGAGATGGTTGCAAGAATGAAATAAAGAAATAATGGGAAAATATAGCTTCAACCGAAAGATCTACCTTCACAAGTGCACACTCCACAAACAAATGGCAAATTCAAATAATGGATCATCCTTCCCAAGTGCACCCTTATACAAATTGGAATGATATACAACTAATATAGATGGTTTCAAGAGAAGGGATCAACCACTGGTGCATTCTTCTTAACTGAAACCCTTGAATTGGGTAAAATTGTCGTATCCTTGGAAAACAAAAAGCTTTTTTTAGTCAAACAAAAAGTGTTTCCAACTAGAAATGATGCTATGGTCGCAATGAAAAAGGTCTCACATCCTAAAAATGTACATGAATATCATAATTTTAATATAATTTTAGGCTCCATCAATACTAGTTCAATATTTAGAACACCCACAGTGAAAAAACTTCCAAATCGACACTAAGAAATTCCAAACACACCCAAACACATCCAAACCAACAAAAATGTATTCATAAAAACTGTCAAATCCTCTATCCTGCAAGAAAACGCTCACCAAACTTGGATCAATGATGTTTTGTAGAGAAATCTAATTGACCTCTCCTCTCTACCAACTAGGGTGAAACCTTTCACCACTAAAACCAGTTACAAATGCAAGGGGCACCTCGCCCAATCTCAAAAATATCAATATATCTCCAATTCAAAAATTAAATGACCAAAAGTTCCTCTCAAAGCAGCCTACATCCTTTTTAGAAATTTCCTTGTGACCTTTTCCACCTCATTCTAGAGTTTTCTCTAGAAAATAATAATAAAATTGAATTCAAGGAGAGAATATCTCACCATGACTCCTCAACTCCCTTGTATTGCTAGTACCATTAAGGGGGTTTTTCTTCCTTGTTTCTTGATTTGTGGGATCCCGTCATTGTTTAGTGGTATTTACAACTCCTCATGGACCCACTCTTCCATTCATGCACCCTCCTCAGCTATTTTTAATCAATTCATAGTTATATTCTTTTTTTCATTGATTTGTGGGATTCCCCACTTGTTTGGTGAGATTTACAACTCCTCTTTGGCCCATTCTTCCTCTAATGCACCCTCCTTGTCTTGGAGGATCTTACCAAAAATTTTCAATCAATGCGAACATTAGAGGAAATTTCAACTCAAACTGGGCCTCCTAAGAAAATAATAAAATAATAGTTAAATACTAAAATAATATTTATTAATTTTGGAGGAAGAAAAGAAAAAAACTGCTTTTCTTGTTCGTATTTTTGACATATCTCCCAGTGAGTTTACTCAAATTTCAATCGAGAGAGCTCGTTGTATATGAAATTAAATTCCGCATCAAAGAAGTGCCCACTCGGCATACTTTGATGGACCTCTCTACTCCAAAAACAAGAAATACATGAAAAAATGTAATGATGATGTCATCATCACATTTTTTCTGGTATTTCTTACTTTTGGAGTAGCGGGGTCCGTCAAAAGTATGCCGAGTGGGTACTCGTTTGATTCAAAATTTAATTTCACGTCGAAGAAGCTCTTCCAATCGAAATTTGAGTAAAAACATAGGGAGATATGTCGAAAATACGGACAAAAATGGTAGTTTTTTTATGATACATATCCCCAAATTTATACTAAAAAATTGTTTAAGACCTATACGGTATTTCAAATTTAAAGAAATTTCATTGGCTAACACATGATGACATGGAATTTGAGTTATGGTTAAAAGGCCCATTTTGAGTTGAAATTTCCTCTAATGCAAACATTATTTCCCTAATCTACATGGGGAAGATCTAGAACAAGAGACTCACATCAATGCATCCTCTCCCTAGATTGTCAAATCACTTGAATTCAAAGATTTCCTACCTCAGAATGAAGGTGATCCTTTCCTTGTGAATTCTCTTATGATCAATTGTACGTGCAAAATAATGTAAAGAACACGATACAAAGTGCAAGCAACAAGATAATTCAACGATCTATGATATGATGAAGGAGAAAAGAAATGAATAATTGTTATCAACACAAACTATTCATGGAAAAGGGGAAATATAAAACTACAACCAAATCCTTGATGTGGAAGGCTTGTCCTCACAATTCCTTTTGACTCACAATCACAAACTCTACAAATATCCCTCATAATACCATAGTCTTTTCCTCCTATACCAATAATGATTCCAATAGCATGAAGGTGCTCTCTTTATCCTCTTCTATCATGACCCATGAATATTGTATATATATGCCAACGATGGGTTAAAGGGGTTCAGATTATTTGGGAGGAAGATGAGGATCATCCCAAGAGGATAGGGGTACAAAGGCCACCTACTCTAGGAAGTTGGGACAAGACTCTATGAGGACTTTCATCTATAAGGTTCTTGAAATCTCTTTGTTTTTTCCATTTTAATAGTGCTCACACTCATTTCCCACTAGCATAAGGCACCAGAGATGTTCAATGCTCCTTTTCCATAGAAAAAAAGTGTAACCGATTATTTTTGTCATTGGGAAAAAGGCGTCGGGCAGGGATGACACTCTATGTCAGAAGAGAGAGTGTGTTAGGCCTTATAAAATTAAGAAAAACCTCCTCCAAAATATTCTTTGGCCAGGGAACTTCATGGGATTGAGCATAGTGACAACTCTTGGGTGTAATGGAATGCCCCCCAAAGTATGAAGCTAGAGGGATGTGATAGGTGAAATACTTTGCTATACATGATATTGAATCAAATTCAAAAGAGTGGCAAGTCAAGAGTTGACACAACACCAATTACAAACTATCTGACTCAAATCATGGCTACCGACCAATACACTACATATCAATGTATAATAATGAAGTCATGGCTACCAATAACACACTCTAGATCCATGATCAACAAGACTCGGATTGAGACATAGATACTAAATATACATTGTAGACCTATGTCATATTGACTCAAACTTGAGCATAGCCACCAGAAATACAATGTGGATCCATGCAGTGACCCAAAAATACTCCATCACAACCTAAGGATATGCACATATTCAAGTGAATACATAACCACTCAGGCTCTTCATTCCAATCCCAAATAGTACGATTCTATCCATGTGGATAGATGTCCTAATTTCGAACTTCGTAGAAACCACTTGATTACTGGTTATTGATGTATACCATTACCAAGTGCGAGGGAAATAACCATTGATGTCAATGATTCCCAAGGTACTTAGTACATTCCTCTGATTTTCAATGAATGATTTGAAGTCAAACAATTATTGCAATATTTCAATTAGAGGTCAATGATGAAAACCTAATGTTGAAAGCAACGAAACCTATCATTGAGGTATGCAGGATTCAAGGTACTCTACTAGTTTCTAAGACTAATTCCAAGATGATGTGCCGATCATGATGGGAATAAGAGGACTGCTATGATATTTCCCCCATCATCGACACAAAACTTGGAACAAAAATTATTTTGAAGTGATTCTGATAATCGCACAACCATGGGATCGACTCAGATATGACTGAATCAAAGGAAGGTGATTTAACTGCATAGGTAAGTTGTGATGAAGAATCCCATTTGACATTGAACGAAATGACAAGTGACTTGGAGGCATTGACTCAATCGAGGTAGATACCAGAAATAATGCAAGGGTGGGACAATGCATTCTTTGAATTGACTCAAAGGAGTGAAATGACTCATGAAATTGGATCGACTCGATGACAACATGAATATCAAAATATGTGAATGAAATACAGACATGTTCCACGTTCAAGGGTGACTATAATATTCCATTAATACAAATAAAAATAGTCTTCCCATTCCCTTAATTTTCCCATCACTATGGATGAGTACTTCTTTGCTTTTTAACGAGCTTGAAAATGGTAAGAAACAGTCGATATAGATAATCAAGTGATGAATCCATCCTAATATGTTTTATGAACCTGAGAAAGGAAGGGTTGATTCCCAGAAAAGGTTCCTTCATCGCTTAATTTTACGAGTCTGAAGAAGGTAAAATCAGTTGTCGTTTCACATTTAGAGAGTCTAAAATGACTAAGAAGAATCCAAAGATAGACTTTTTCATAAATGTAGTCACCAAGGTCCAAAAAATTATAAACCGATACCCAAGAGAACTCTTCTAATCGTAATGAACTAGAGTGTACCATTTTCGTAAATGAGTCTAAGTGGTACAAAAGGGGTAAACTATCACCGGATATACGACATTTCAAATAATTTTACATGTGTGAAAGAATCAAGTTTGCTTGGTGATGTTTTCTTATTTAGAGAGTCTAAAAAAAGCTTAAAAACGACTTCAGGGAGGTTCCTTTTTTTGTATTAACTTTTACGATTCCGAAAAAGCGATAAAAATATAATCGATACCTTTTCTCTAAATTTTTAATGAGCACAACTAGGGTATAAAAAGCGCTCGGGCCCTTTTTGAATTTGATATGGAGCATGAACTAGTCAAAAAGGGGCTCCATTGTATCCAAAAATCATCCAATAAGGTCCCAAAATCCTCAAAATTATCATTAGAACACTTTCACAATTAAAAATATAGAAAAACATGATAGAAATAAATAATATTTAACTATTTCAAATATTATTTTCTATTAAAAATTCAAAAAATGATATAAAAGGTGAAATAGTAAAAAATTTTAACCATTGTTTTTTCACAGAGGAGTTTTAGTGAAAATAGTGTTGGAGAGGTGATTTTGCAACAAGTATTCTGAGATATACAAACATCCATTCGAAAAACCATCTAGTTCAGGTGAGAGTCCTAATCCTTACCTTCATTTTGATGATTTAGTTTTTTCATTTCATCATGTTTTTTAGGGTTTTTAGGATGATTTTTCAAAGGTGGGGAGCGTGCCATTAGAAACTCTCTTCTCCCTTTAGGGAGGTGCATCAGTGTACTCCCTGAAAGGGGAAATATCATCGGGGTCCCTCTATCCTCAAGGAGAAGAGGTACCATTTCTATGTTCTATCAATGAAATAGCGTCGATAGCCGATAACTTCCCAAAACACAAAATTTAAGCATGAATTTCAATTTTTCTCCATATGAAATGAGTTTAATACATGTTATGTGGATATCCCATAGGTATTTGACATAAAACATGGTCACAAGGAAGTAGCATGCACATGAATTGGATGATTCCCAAGTGGTAAATGATTCAAACACGGTGATGGCTCTGAGGGAGTGTGGACTGCGCAAGTACTTTAGAGTTCCATGAATGAGATCCCATGTTCATCTATTGGATCACCTGATAAGGATGTGGGACTGGGAGAAACAACAATTCTTGTAGGTTGTATCCCATATCATGACCATTTATGTTTAGGATATCTACTTCTTGACTGGAATTTCTAGGAGAGGGAGTTAGGTGTCACTCTCTGGTCCTCGAGGGAGAGAGATGACTATTGATCACCTTATCAAAGAGCACTGCATGGTTAGAATGAGGTCCCAACATGGAAAATTTTGATTAAACATATTATGGATTGGCATCTGAGAACAGTTTCCTACTATATTCAAATAGAGCGAGGGGTGTCTAGTGAGTCTCAAAGACCATCTCACAAAATGGCGCCATGGTGAACTCAAGTATTTTGGATATGGTTCCATAGTAGTGTATTTATTTTTAAAGAGGGTAGTTTATAACTGATTTTACCACACCTGGTAGATCACACTTTTATGGCCTTCCATGTTCCTCTGTAGACTCCTTGGACCCCCTTTGCTTGAATTATACTTCGATGCTTCAAGAAATCACTTAAAAAACACTTGTTTATTTCCATTCACAGTTTTTAGCTTAAAATCTATGTGTACATGCAGATTTCTCCACTATAGCCCGCATACATCGAGAAATGTGCATAAGAAAATAAAATGTTTGTAGTTTTGCTCAATGAGTCTCGAATAACTTGACTCTTGGCCTTCTATATGCCTGGAAACGCTATGGCTTGACCCTTCGTTTCCTATTGAATTTCTATATATTGAGCTTCTTGGATGCATTAGAGGAGGAGAGCACCTGAGAGTAAGGAAACTTTAGTGGATTGTTGCCTCATTCATACATTCTTAAGTCTGCATCCCTATGTCCTTTTGAGCACACATTGCTGCTCTTCCCAAGCTTTCCATTGTCTTGTAATATTTCCATTGAGATGGAGGATTGAAGTGGTGGAGGCCTAGGTGGAGGACTCGTTTTGTCCATTTCGACGAGGTGCCGATAGAGTTTGTTACTATTATCTATGTTCATTATCAATAGAAATATCCATTTCTCGTCCATTACATGTGTATCCTATGAATATTGTTATCCATGGACGTAGTTGTATTTGATTCTATGTAACGTCCCCGACCCTTCGACCAGCGAAGAGGATGCTACTAAACCATCAAATAGACTGGGCAACTAGCCCCATGAACATGAACATACATAAAATTATTAAAACATCAAAATACTAAGATGCATAATCATACATATATTCAGTGGAAGCAAAACAACATTCATTCATACACATGTTCATCATAGTTCATTAACAGTAAACACAATTGCAGGAAAGAAATAGACAAGGATACTTATCTCATAAAGAACTTGTCCTATAACCAGCTACATTGCTGGAATGTTCCACCCAACCATAGGACAACATTCTCATCAATCTCTTAGCAACACTACCACCCCCGAGCTGGGCATGATTCCCCAAGGAATAAGGGACTAAGCAGGCTTACACATAGCTAAGGTACACAAATCAGCCAAGCCCACACAGTAGGGCTTATCAAGCTATCAAGGAGCTAGGAGAAGCTAAATGCTAAGCTGGTGAGCTCATGGAAGAGCTAAGGATGCCTACACCAGAGCTAGTTTGACCTTTAAGACACCCACACACACTCGACACAAGGAATCAGTCCCTTCTCTGCTTCATAGTGCCTCAAGCCCTGAATTCCCTTACCAATTCTCTTCTAGGGTTATGGAGAAGAAAGCCAGCCATATAACTCTGTCTGTGTGGCTCCCAAACCCAGGTTTCTCAAGCATACCCAACCTTCAATCCCACTCCACACAATCCAAAGACCAACCACTGCATGCATGCAGCAAAACCGGCAATTACAACTTTGATAGGGGAAAATAGTCCCAGAGTTATTCTTGGCCCTATCATGGCCAAAACAACACAATTGTAACCTACAGCAGCTCTGAAGCATGGTGGAAAACCCAACCAAAACCACATAGGTGCTCATAGCATCCATTGATCAGGGAAGACAACAGCCATGGTTTAATGATCAATTAACAGGACATTACACTGTCCAGACATAACCGAAAAATGTGGGAAACAACAGTCGCTTCTCAACAATGAAGCCACGGCACATTACATAGTCGACAATGGGAAAAAGGGGAACGATCCCCTAGATGAATAGGAGGAAGAACATATCCATAGACCGGTAATCAGTGTGAGAGAAGGAAGAATGAACCCCCCCATAATGGATTGTAATCCTTTTTATCCCCCTCTGTGTGAGGAAAATGAACAGCCAAAAACAATGGATAGTTTTCCCAAACAACGCGTTAAGGGGAGCAGACTAGAGAGAGTAGGAGAGTGGCAGTGTTTTCTATTGGTTTCCTTCCCCCCATGGGAATGGAATGACCCAGATGGAGGAGGGTGTGTGTGGAAAATCTTGCTACTCACCACTACTCAGCAAATAATTTCCCTCAACTAACAGTAGTTTAGTGGCTGACACATGGATTTTCGCCAATGGCTCTCACGGGTTAGACAATCCCCCCCTTAACCTTAGGAAATCATGCCCTTTTCATTTAATGTTGCACCGTCATAGCTGGATGTAGGTTTATTTTAATGAATTTGAATATTTACATGATGCAAAACTATTATGTGTCGGATAGCATGATATACCATCGACAACAATCCCAATTGCCGAAACATAACACAACCAAATCGATGGTAGGGTTTTTTCCTTTAGCTCCTCACCATGATTAATCACAATATATACATCATGTACCTTTAATGCAAATGAGGTCAAAATCGGGGTGTTACAATCCCCTCCCCCTTGGAATAACACCGTCCTCGATGTTCCAATACAAAGGAATACATATACCATTTGCACATCAAAATTTTGCAGATCTGTCCCACGTTCAATTATTTACTTGAACTTTCAGGACCAATCCCCTCGGCTTCCATGAGCTTCTCTTGCTAGTTCTCAGCTTTCGGCTCATCCCCAAGTATAGGGACTTTTCTGTATCTTGAGCATCTCTCCAAGATTTTCTTAGGTCTTGGTAATTGTTTGAAGAATACTTCTAGCTAAGTCCAACAGCTTTTGGTCGGCTGCCATGATTAATGTGCACTACTGGATTTCACTTTTCTCACCTCTGAATGCATCATTGAAATTCTATTAGACCAAGCATAATATAGGCATTAAAATCAGTCAATTAATTTCCCAATTGGCATGACAGTCCAAGTCTCATCAAGGAGACTTTCATATTTTTCATGCCTTCCCAACAGGCACATGAGCTCATTCATGTCCATTCTTGGGAAGGGATTTAACTATTCTAGCATTCACAATTTACTTTAAGCAAATACACGTTCTATTTTAAGTCATACATGCATTCAACAATCTTTTGTTTTCACAATGCATAAGTATAATTATAAGGGAAGAGAGAGCAGCAAGATTTTTTTCCCTCTTTGTCTTGTTCCATCCTGGAACCCACACCAAACCCTTACTGTACATGTTGCAGCATTTATGTTTTGTGTAAGTTGTGGTGCCTATAGGATTCGATCATCGGTTGTTTATAGATTTAGACATGTGGTTTAATTCAGCATTTCTGTTTTGTTTTAGATGTGGTGCCTACAGTATTCGATCATGGGTTGTTTTCATGAAATATGTTTGTGCTTTGGGTTGGGTATTCCACGGGATTCGATCCTAGGTGCATTTAGTTTAATTATTAAATGATAAATAGAATGACTCTGTATTTAATAATTTCATTTTTATAAATGATGAGTTTGGTTCTCTATTTAGTTTTTTGATATGTTTGTATCTAATTTGTCCTACATCCAATCCTTCGTAGGTCTCGATGGTTGGGTTTTGTTAAAAACAATTGTAAGTAATTATGTGAAAATTATGCTGCATCCAAACCTGGATAGGATTTGATGGATGGTTTGGGTTTGATAAAACTTATCAGTGTTATGTTCATATTATCATGGATTTAATGATTATATTAAAGGCTTTGAATAGCTTTGTAACGTCCCCGACCCTTTGACCGATGAAGAGGATGCTACCAATGCTGCTATCAATTCGGGAAACTAGCCCCATGAACATACACATAAAAATTGAAATTCTTTGAACCAAAACATGCCTACATTATTACCATACATCGGAAGAAAAATCATACATTCAAGCATTTAGCATGTTCATCATTTTCATCAAACAACAAGTACAATTGTAGACATGAAATAGACAAGAACACTTATCTTATGAAGAGGCTCATCCTGCAACCAGCTATGTTGCTGCAACATTCCACCCAACCATAGTCCAGTGTGCTCCTTAATCTTTCAGCAACACTGCCACCCCCGAGCTGTGAATGATTCCCTAAGGAATAAGAAACTAAGCAGGCTCACACATAGATAAATATATGTCAAGACTCAGTCAAGCCAACACCGTTTGGTTTATCATACCAAGAGTATACCACCACACATAACCAAGCCAACAAGTTGGGTTTATAAGTTTATCAGGACATGGAAGCACTGTCTACTAAGCTAGTGGTATCACTGAAGAGGTAAGGATGCCTACACTAGAACTAGCTTGACTCCTAGGACATCGAGACACACCCAACAGAAGGAATCATTCCCTTCTTTGTTGCACAGTCCCTGAGGACATGACTTCCCTTCCAATGCTATTCATGGGGTGTAGAGAAGAGATTCAACCCTCTAGCTCTATCTATGAGGCTCCTGTAAACACTAGGTTTGTCAAGTGGAATCCTTTTCACTCCTACATAGTCCAAAGACCAATCCACTATGCACACACATCCAAACAACTAGCACAACCATTCACAGCTATGGTGTTCAAAGGAAGACACCACAGAACAAAACTGGAATGGAAAATTGGGTAATACACAGCTCATATTGAGCAATTCGATTCCTGAGTTTTTCTTGGTACTATTGTTGTGAAAACAAATCAACCATAAACTCAAAACAACCCAAAATCGTGGGGAAACCAGCAGTGACTTCTCAGCTTGGAAAATGGTGGAGAATTGTCACAAAATGTTGGGGAAGAAACCCAATCACATATCATCACCCAAACTCAAATTATCAGCCCGAGGAGAGTTAAGAATGACTCTCCACATGAGGTAAAAACACACATACAACAAAATCCCCAAAAACGGAATTTACCCATAGCCAAATCGTGAACGTAAGGTAGCTCTCCCAGTTCTATGCATGAGGAACCCTTCCAAAACCTGTGCGTGAGGAGAGAAAACAACTGTCTCTGTGTGAATTGTCAAAATGGAAGAATGGGGATCGTGCCCTCTTCCTACCCATGTGAGGGTGAATGAGCTCCCTTGGTGGAGTGTGCGTGTGGGAAAGGACTAACAGTCCTTCCATACACCACTTCCCTTGCAATTAATTTCCCCAACCAACTCCACAGTATTCAATTTAGTAGTTGACTGATTGATGGGTTCTACTATTGACATCTGGCTTTTCCCTATTAACCCCAAAGGTTAAATAATTCTCCCTCCTTATCCTTAGGAAAATCATTCCCTTTTCATTATGGTTGCATTGACATAGATGGCTGGGGTTTTTAATTAAATTGCACATTTACATTATGCGAAAAGTTATATTGTGCCGACTAGCATGAAGTATACCTTTAGCAATGATTTTAATCCCCGGAACATAAAACGATAAATTGATGTTGGAGATTTTTCCTTTAACTCCACACCATGATTAATTACAATATATACATCATATACATTATTAATACAAACGGGGTCAAAACCCGGGTGTTACATTCCCCTCCCCTTCAATAGCACTGTCCTCATGGCTCTACAAAATTGAACAAAATGCTACACGGGTACTGCCTCAATGTTCTGCAAAATTGAACAGATATGGATGTGCCAATCACATGGCATCCTCCAACTCCCATGTAGCCTCTTCGGGACCGTAGTGCTCCCATTGCACCTTTACCTACCCTATGGCTCAGTTCCAGAGCATTGTGACCTTCTTGTTGAGGATGGGCATTGGCTCGATTTGGAACTCTCCCTCGGGTTCCACCTGAATCACATCGCAATTTATCACATGGTTAGGATCATGTACATATTTCTTAAGCAAAGAAACATGAAAAAAATTATGATCTCTAGTGCCAGCAGACAATGGAAGTCTATATGCAAATGACCCTATTCTTTCAAGCACTTCAAACGGCCCACAATATCTTGGTGACAGCTTGGCACAACTTCCAAGCTTCAACGAACTCTTCTTTTCCCTCACTCTGAGGTAAACATGATCCCTAACACTAAACTCTTTGTTCACCCTATGCTTATCTGCATAAATTTTTTGTTTTTCCTGGGCTGCTTTTAGATTCTGCCTAATATTTACAACCTCCTGCTCCATCTCCTTGAGCAATTTTGGACCAAGCACAACCCTTTTCACTAGATTATCCCAAGTCACGGGTGTCCTACACCTTCTTCCATACAAATCTTCATATGGGATCATCCCTAAGGATGCTTGTTTTCCATTGTTATAAGCAAACTCTACCAAGCGTAAGTAATCTTCCCACTTGGTTGGTTTATCCATCGCATACATGCGAAGCATGTATTCAAGCACCTGGTTAACTCTCTCTACCTTCCCATCAGTCTGAGGATGGTAGGCAGTGCTGAAGTTCAACTTTGTACCCAAATCTGCAAACAACCCCTTCCAAAAATTGGAAGTGAACTTGACATCTCTATCAGAGACTATTTCCTTAGGAAATCCATGCAATTTGAAAATCTCCTTCATGAAGATATTTGCAATGTCATCAGTCTTATGCATAGACTTAACTGGTATGAAATGTGTTTCCTTTTTCAACTTTTCCACCACAACCATGATGGAATCATGTTGTCTCCAAGTCATTGGCAATCCTGTAATGAAATCCATTGAAATAACTTCCAACTTCCATTCTGAAACTGGAAAAGGCTGCAACAAACCTGTTGGGTGTTGATGATCAACATTTACTTGCTGACATTTCATGCACCTTGAAATATATTCAGCCATGTCCTTTTTCATTCTTGGCCAAAAGTACTGCTTTCTGGCTATAGCAATTGTCTTCTGACATCCTGGGTGACCAGAATATCGAGCTTGATGGATTTCATCCATAACAACTCTCCTTATATTGGCTACATTTGGAATAAAAATTCTGCCTTTATAAGTAAGAATTCCATCTTCTCCCAATTTATATCCCTCATACCTCTTCTCAATACTTGGCTGCTGCAATTTGTCTTTTACCTACCCATACATTTCATCTCAAGTAGTATGATTAACAATCTGCTGCCTCAAATATGGTTGGAAAATACTAAGAGATGCCACATGCATTTCTTACACCTTCCTGTTGAGCACATTAGCTACCTTATTCTCTTTTCCTTTTATGTGCTTAATTTTGAAATCAAACTCACATAAAAACTCCATCCATCTCGCTTGCCCAGCATTCAAAGTAGGATGATTAAACAAACACTTCAAACTACAATGGTCTATTCTTAACTCAAATCTTCTGCCCATCAAGTAATTCCTCCACATCTTGAGAGCATGTACTATGGCTGCAAGTTCTAGATCATGAGTGGCATAGTTTTTTTCATGTTCCTTCAACTTTCTTGACTTGTAACATATCACGTGGTTGTCTTGCATAAGGACTCCTCCAAGCCCTTATCCGCATGCATCGGCACACACCACAAAATATCTCTCCAGGTCTACAACTTTCAATACCGATGCACTCATGAGAAGATTATTCAACTGCAGGAATATTTCTTCACACCTTGATGTCCATTCAAACATTATCCCCTTCTTTTGTAAAGAAGTGATGGCATGTGCAACCTTGGAGAATCCTTCAATGAATCTCCTTCAAGTCCCATAAAATATCTTACATTTGTCACATTTATTGGAGTAGGCCAATTCATAATGGCTTCAATCTTTTCAGGGTCCATAGATATACCCTCTTCTGAGATAATGTGACCCAAATATTGAATTCTATATCTATAGAAGTCACACTTTCCCAGCTTTGCATACAGTTGATGCTCCCTGAGCAATTTCAATGTCAATCTCAAATGCTCTTCATGCTCTTCCTCATTCTTAGAATAAATAAGAATGTCATCAAGGAAAACAAGAACAAAATTGTCCAAATACCTGCTGAAGACACTCTTCATAGGGCACATAAATGTAGTTGGCCCATTTGTGACACCAAATGGTACCACTACAAACTCATAATGTCCATACCTTACTTTGAAGGTTGTCTTATGAATGTCTTCATCCTTGATTCTCACCTGATGGTAACCAGAGATCAAGTCAATCTTCGAAATACCTTTTCTCCTCTCATTTGATCAAAGAGGTCATCAATTCTAGGCAGCGAGTATTTATTCTTCAAAGTGACTTTGTTCAGCTATCTGTAATCAATGCACAACCTAAGTGTACCATCTTTCTTTTTTACAAACAGAATTGGTGCCCTCCAAGGAGACACACTCAGCTTGATATACTTCTTCTCCAACAACTCCTGTAGTTGCATTTTTCAGTTCTAGCATCTCAGGTGTACTCATTCTATAGGGTGTCTTGGACACTGGTGTTGCTGGCACAATGTCAATTGTGAAATCAATGTCCCTCTTTGGAGGAAGCCCTAGAATATCACTAGGAAACACATCCCTAAATTCCTGTAACACCTGATACTCCTCCAACCTAGGAGTTTCATTCTTTGTTGCCTCCAAAATATGAGCTGCATACAACTGGCAATGTTTCCTATAGAACTTCTTCAATTGCATCGCTGAAACCTTCCTCACAGAAATCACCTTTTGAATGCCTTTCACAATCCGTGAGTTGCCTTCTTCATCCAAGCACTCAAAATCCTTATTATGACAGTCAAGCTTCACTCGGTGAGTTTCTAACCAATCCATTCTGATGAGAACATCATAGGAACTAAGTGGTAGAAATTTCATATCTAAACAAGTGACCAACCCATTCATAACCAATGGACATTTATCTACCACTTCACTAACCTTTCTCTTAGTTCCAGTAGCTAGTTGAACTAACCAAGATTTTCTATGCTTTACTTTGTTAAAATCACAAATCTCCACTACTCTAGGAGTAATGTAACTGTGAGTAGAACCAGGGTCAATCAAAATAGAAACAGATTGCTCAACAATATTACCTACAATTTCAACCACAGTTGATTGGTGATCTTCCTGGTGGTCCTCCAGTGCTACATAAATCCTAGGGACAGACCTTGCTACTTGACCCACTGTTTCTACTTCTTGAATGTTATAAGCTGGCCTTGCACTCTCATTCTCGAGTGGACAATTCCTACACATCTGGGTCCCTCCACATTTCCAACATTGGAGAGGTTCCCTATTCTGATGTGGCTCTTTAGGCCTTTCTCCCAAGAGTTTGGTTGGTTGCTTCTCAGCTTGTGACGGTTGCTTCTGCTGATTCATGAAGTTAGAAGGTTTGAAACCTTTCTTCCTTTGGTCAGACTTCTCATTCTTCTTGTCCTTCCATGTCTTATGGTATTCAGGTTTTCCTTTTCTTTGCTCATAGCAATACTTATCTTTTCTTATTTCTTCTTCAAGAGTTCTAAGTTCATAAAACTCAATTTTTTTTTTGTAAGACTAAGAAAATCCACTCAAGAAACATTGGATCTTCACTTTTTCATCTTTGATGTACCTGACACACCTTAAAAATTCCAAGAACTTATTTGCATACTCTTCCATGGTCTATTGTCCCAATCTTAGCTCATGGAACTCCTTAATTTTGTCATCATAATACCTGTCAGAGAGGTATTTCAGCTTGAAATACTTCTTGAACTGTTTCCACTTAAGTCTCCTTTCATTGATCCTTTTTACTTGCTTGAAGTGCTCCCACCAAATGGATTCCCTTCCATTCAGATTGAATATGGAAACCCTTGCCTTCATGTTTCCCGAATAATCCTAAACTTGGATGTACTTCTTTATCCCAAGAAGCCAAGCTTTAGCCTCTTGTCTAGTCTTTACCTGACCGTCAAATGTAATAGGTTTAGCCTTCTTAAATTCATCCCGAGAGAAATCCTTATGGTGCCTCTTTCTCTTGCCCTTGCGAGAAGAAGAGCTCGAGTCCCCACTAGATTCTTCTGAGTTGGATGCTCTATTAGAAGTCCTTCTTCTTCTTCTGGTACTGTGCTTACTGCTTTCTCGTTTTACTGTACCATGTCCTGAGTCTATATTTCTTTGCAATTCTGTCAAACTCTACAAAATAGCAACATTCAACTGATGCTGCTCTTCCTAGGATTTAATTAAGCTTCTCATGGTGGCTGCAATATCTAGTGGCGTCTCTTGGAATATCCTTCCATTAGATTATATCTCATCATTTCCAACTTGTACATTTTCCCCCATGGAATCTTGTGCACGCTCGTAGGAGTCTAGAGCATCATATCCATCATGGGTTCTCATGGCCGAACCACAACCTACCTTACCAAACTGCACTACCTAGAATATTTCCCTTGAAGGAAACTATGATTCTGCAAAATATGTTAGTAACACAACTGTTAGCTACATATAATTTATACAAATTATAATTACTTACCTTCTCTTGGAAAAATCATACAATGACAACTTTTCCCAAAACACAGAATTTTCTTCCTCAAAGAATGTCTGTCTCAGGGGGATGAAAGGGGTGAAGGGGGATTTGATTTTCATGTGATATGGCACATAAGATCACTGCCATTTTTATCCTTCTCATCCCTGTAAATCCATTGAAAATATGCTTTTCCCACTAAAAAAAGTACCATAAAAAAAACTCATATTTTTCCATCTGATCGGATCCCTTCCCAACAAGCCATCTGATGTATCAGGTCACTTGTTGACAACTCTTTCGATGCCTTATCAGGTGAGTCCTCATTTCTCTTTCGATGCATTATTAGATCAATATTTATTTTCCTTTTGATACTCTGGCTCGATATTTCTCTGTCTTTCGATGCATCGACTCGATATTTCTCTATCTTCCGATGCATCGACTCAATCTTTCTATGTCTTCCAACAGATGGGCTTGATATTTTTTTCCCTTCCGATGCTTTGATAGATTGATATTATTTTATCTTCCAATGGAAATCAAGTCAATCTTCCTTTTTATTTCGATGCACATTGGATCGATCTTCATTTGTCATTCGATACCATATTGGTTCGATCTTCCTTTCTCATCTGATACCATATTGGATCGATCTTCCTCTGTCTTCCAGGATTTCCTATACTTGGAAAAAATTTCAAATTTTTCTTCACCTCTTTTTATTCTTTCTGTCACCATATCAGATCCCTTCATATTTTCTCATCTGGCATCATCAGCAGCCCTTCGGCTAACTGAGCTGACGTATTGGCTAGCTTCAGCAAATGTCTTCTGACGATTTTGACACTTAGAAATTTTTTTGAAATTTTTCTTTGATTGCCTTGTCAGCTAGGTCTTGGGTTGTTAGCCAATGTATTGGCTCAACCCAACTGAGAGCTTCAGCTCCACCGAGCCAAGACCTCTGGCTCCTCCCAGCCAAGAACTTCGGATCCTCCCAGCCGAGAACTTCAGAAAAATCTCAAACTTAGACAATTTTTGTAAATTTTCTCTCTGCTTGGTTTCCTTGTCGGATGGACTCATCTCAAGTCATCTGATGTATCGGATGGACTTCCTCCTAAGTCATTCGACATTTCAGATTGACTTCAGCCTAATTCATCTGACGTATCAGATGCACTTCAACCTAAGTCATCCAACGTATTAGATGGAATTCCACCTAAGTCATCCAATGTATCAGACGCAATTCATCCTAAGTCATATGATATTTTCCATACTTAGAACTTTGTTTTGAAATTTTCCTCTCTTTCACATTTTTCCTCGGCTAGGAAGAGGGTAACCTGCCTCTATCACTACTTCTTCATGGCCCATTGAGGCCCATGCTGTAACGTGTGCTCTGATACCACACTGTAATGTCCTCAACCCTCTAGCCCGAGAAGAGGACACTACCGATGCTGCTATCAATCCGTGAAACTAGCCCCATGAACATACACATAAAAATTGAAATGCTTTGATCCAAAACATGCCTACATTATTATCATACATCGGAAGAAAAATCATACATTCAAGCATTTAGCATGTTCATCATTTTCATCAAAAAACAAATACAGTTGCAGATATGAAATAGACAAGAATACTTATCTTATGAGGAGGCATGTCCCGCAACCAGCTATATTGTTGCAATGTTCCACCCAACCATAGGCCAGTGTGCTCCTTAATCTCTTAGTGACATTGCCACCCCTGAGCTGGGCATGATTCCATAAGGAATAAGGAACTAAGCAGGCTCACACATAGATAAATATATGTCGAGACTCAGTCAAGCCAACACAGTTGAGTTTATCAGACCAAGAGTATACCACCACACATAACCAAACCAACAATTTGGGTTTATAAGGTTATCAGGAGATGGAAGCACTATATTCTAAGCTAGTGGTCTCATAGAATAGCTAAGGACACCTACACTAGAACTAGCTTGACTCCTAGTACATCCACACACACCCAACACAAGTAATCAATCCCTTCTCTGCTACACAGTCCCTGACGACATGACTTCCCTTCCAGTTCTATTCACGGGGTGTAGAGAAGAGACTCAACCCTATAGATTTTTCTATGAGGATCTTGTAACACTAGGTTTGTCAAGCAGACTCCTTTCCACTCCTACAAAGTCTAAAGACCAATCCATTGTGCACACACAGCAAAACAACCAGCACAACAATTCAGAGCTTTGGGGTTTAAAGGAACACACCACAGAATAAAACCGGAATGGAAACTTGGGTAATAAATACCTCATACTGAACAATTCAATTCCTGAGTCGTTCTTGTCCCTATCATGGTCAAAATGACTCAACCACAAACTCACAGCAACCCAAAATCATGGGGAAACCAACAACGATTTCTCATCTTGAAAAACAGTGTAGAAATGTCACAAAACGTTGGGGAAGAAACCCAATCATAGATCATCACTCAAAATGAAATTCTTATCCTGAGGAGAGTTAAGAACGATTGTCCATGTGAGGTAGAAACACACATACAACAAAATCCCCAAAAATGAAATTTACCCATAGCCAGATCATGAACGTAAGGTAGCTCTCCGAGTTCTCTGTGTGCGTAACCCTTCCAAAACCTATGCATGAGGAGAGAAAACAGTTGTCTCTGCATGAGAATGGTGAAAATGTAAGAATGGGGGTCGTTCCCTCTTCCTTCCCATGTGAGGGTCAATGAGCTCCCTTGGTGGAGTTTTCATGTGGGAAAGGACTGACAGTCCTGCCACACACCACTACCCATGCAATAACTATCCCCAACCAACTCCATAGTATTCAATTTGGTAGTTGACCGATTGATGGGTTCTCCTATTGACATCTGGCTTTTCCCTATTGGCCCAAAAGCTTAAATAATTCCCCCTCCTTATCCTTAGGAAAATCATGCCCTTTTCATTATGGTTGCATTGACATAGCTGGTTGTGGTTTTTAATTAAATTGCACATTTACATGATGCAAAAAATTATATTGTGGTGGCTAGCATGAAGTATACCATCGGAAACGATTTTAATCTCCAGAACATAAAATGATAAATCGATGGTGGGGAATTTTCCTTTAGCTCCAAACCATGATTAATTACAGTATATACATCATATACCTTTTTAATGCAAACGGGGTCAAAACCGGGGTGTTACAAGCGTTTATGATATGTTGTTTATGTTTGGTTTTAAAGTGGAAAACAATAGCACACTCGCTGGAAATATGAAATCTGCCAATGTTTTGGTTTTATGCTGAGAGTTAGATTTTAAATGTTTTGTCGGACATATGAGCAACGGTTAGTCTGATTCTCTTAGCTTGTAGTTTATTTAATTATTTAAAATGTTATGTATCTACTTTTAAATGCTAATAAGGTTTATTTGGTCTATCTTTAAGAAAACTCTGTTTTAACTTTGCATCTAAGTTTCAACAATACACAAAAGCTATCTATCTTAAATAACTAGGGTTTAACCTTAAGGTAAAATCGGTTAGATAATTACATCAAATACTAAAAAGATTTAAACTATAATATTCCTATCTAATAAAATAATGACCGAGATTTAATGTCTAAATTGTAAATCAACATGTAATATAAAATATGTCTTTAGAATTGTTTACAAATAGTTCAGGATCTTACGGTTCTGTAAACAAAAAAGGAAAACCTATCTGAAACAATCATACAATATACAGATCTTCATTCTAGATTACAAACCTACTTTAATAAAATATGTAAGGACGAAAGAGAAGGTAGAAATCCTCAAACCTGTAATGTGTAGTTTATTTGATTCCTAGAACCCTGCATGCTTAAACACACAACATTAATAAAAACAAGGGTAATTTTGACCTGAGATATGTCAACCGAATAACTTGGGAACTACGACATTCCTCTTAACCATGACCCAGAACCGTTATTGGTTTCAATCTGGATCCCCCCAAGATGGTTCCAACATTCAAGGATTCTAATGCTCCTAAAGATAAGGCTTCACCTATATGGAATATCAATTTTAGTACCAGATTGCTTTCCTTTTAGGAAAATGCTCTCCAAACATATTAGGAGAATAACGATGAGATAGCATAGAATGAGGTCCCCAATCATTTCTTTTTCTTGGGTCTTTATAGACAATCTTTTGGAAAAGGGACAATTAAATTTTAGTTAGATCAAAAATCATTTGTTTTCTTGAAATAATTTTCTTCTTAATTTATGTGAAGTTAATATTTACTCATGTTAACTTAGGAACTCCTTGACTAGTTCCTATTTTGGCACTTTTAGGTACTAAAATATTTAATTAATTATTTTAGTAAATAATAATACATAGAGCCTCCAATTATTATTTATAGTTACTATTATTAATACATATGCTTACTTTTTCATTCATACCATATATATATTATATATATACATATATTACTATTAACATTTTTACTTTGGTATCATATAGCATGATCCTGAATCACATGGTTCTTTCTTTAGCTTCATAGTCACTTATTTTATTAAGGCCTTCGGGTAGGGTTGGTCAACTAAGTTAGGAAGCTATAAACCTCCTTGCATGTTGGATTTTCTCATATAGTGTGGTAGTTCTTCAGTGCTTGATGAGAAACAAAAATTTGAAATTTCATTAATCAACTTAAAAATAAGTAAGATGAGGTCGATGTTTTATTAGAGTCATTTTCACTCAACATAATTAATTTTCAGTAACTCCTAGCATTTACTTAGAGGCCATACTCAACGCTAAAAAAACAGGGAGTTACACCTTAGTGCAATTCCAGAGATTCTTGCTCAACACTAATGTTAGGATGTACTTATATAATACAGCTAGGGATACAATGGCCAAGGATCTGATGTTCCAGATCTTATACTTAACATCAATTTGAAATGTTCTAGGGCTTATTCCCAACTGTAAAACCCCGGTTTTTGACCCCATTTGCATGATGTATATAATGTAATTAATTGTGGTGAGGAGCTAAATGCAAAAGCCCCACCATCGATTCGATTGTGTATGTTTCGGCAATAGGGGTAGTTTCCGATGGTATATCATGATATTTGGCACATTATAGTTTGGCATCATGTAAACAAGCACATCAATTAAAAATAAACCCACAACCAGCTACGGCAGTGCAACGTTAAAATGAAAAGGGCGTGATTCCAAAGGATAAGGGTGGGGGATGTCAAACCTTGGTCTATGGGGGGGAAACCCATGTGTTACCACCTTCTTTGATTTTCCATCTTCTCTTGTCTCATCCAACCTATTTAATGTCTTGTTGAGTAGTTGAGGTAGTTATGTCTAGAGTGGAGTGTGGAAGGACTGTCAGTCCTTACCCACGCATACACTCGACCAGTGAGTTGACCTCACATGGGAAGCAACCTCCACCACCATACTCTCCACGATGCCACTCTTCTTGGGTCTGTTAGTTCCTCAGGATTTCCTGTTCACTCTCATACAGGGATGGTTCCTCCCTTCTCCTCATGCACAGGCTAGGACTCTTCATTGTTTTTCCTCACGCAGTGAGCTGGGGAGCCGTTTTTCTGCCATCCATGATTTCAGCTGTGTATGTGAAGTAGCCGTCGTTTTCATTCACAATTCAGTCTTGCTGTTGGTTTAACTCCTGGTTTGGGTTGTTGTTGTTCTTCCCATGATTTTTGGATGCTATTGAGAGTCCGATTTCTTCTTCCATTTCAGACTGTGTGTGGGTTTCTTCCATGTTTTTCCTGGGCTGCTTCTTTTTCCCCTTTGCGCACAAGTTGAGAGTTGTTCTTCCCCATTTCTGTCTGCGTCACTTTATTTAGCGATTTCATTGAGGAATGGTGTGTTGTGGGGTTGGCTATTGATTTCCACATCCGTTGGCTGAGTTTTCCCATGTCTACACTGGGAGTTTGTCTTCTCCCCTGTTTTGGGACTGTGTGATGTTGCCATAGTTTTCACTGTGAGTTTGTGGTTGCTGAAGTACCCTGGTTTTGGGTCATTACTGAGTTGTTTTGGCCACGCTAGGGCCAAGAACAACTCTGATTTGTCTTGTGGCTTGAGCTGTGTTTCACCTCTTGGTTGGGAATGTCACCCGGTTGTCTTTGCCTTCTTCATAGAGCTATGAAGGGATTGTTTTGCTACGGTATGCAGTGGTTGGTCTTCGGACTGTCGAGAGTGGGATTAGAGGCTAGTTATGCTTGAGAAGGCTGGCGTTGAGGCCACCATATTAGCATTAGCCTTTCCTAGCTCCTTGATGATCTGGTAAATCCCTACTGTGTGGGTTTGGCTGATTGGTAAACCTTGGCTATGTGTAAGCCTGCATTGACCCTTATTCCTTGGGGAATCATGCCCAACTCATGGGTGGAAGTGTTGCTGAGAGATTGATGAGCACGCTGGCCTATGGTTGGGTGGAACGTTGCAGCGACGTAGCTGGTTGCGGGGCAAGTTCTTCATTAAAAGATAAGTACTGCTGACTATTTCATCTCTGCAATTATATATACTGTTTCATGAATCATGATGAACATGTCGAATGCTGAAATGTATATGTTTGCTTCCGCTGAATGATTGAGGAACTGTGCATCTTTGTATGATGGATTATGCATCTAGTTATGCATTATGTATTATGTTTGAGCTTTTAATATCAGCATTTCTTCATCTTCATGTTCATGGGGCTATTTGCCCCGTTTGTTTGGTGTTGGTCGCGTCCTCTTCGGCGGTCGGAGGGTCGGGGACGTGACAGAGTGGCATCAGAGCTCATGTTGCAGGATGGGCCTGAATGGACTACCAAGATGCAGTGACAGAGGTAGGATTTCTTTTTGCCCAGCAAAGATCAAAATTTGATGACAGCAAACTTCCAAAAATTTGTCTAAGTGTTGAAGTGTCGGTTCATTGGAACACTTAGTGGGAAAGACTTCCGATGTAGTGGAAGAGCTAGGAAGAAGCATACCCGACAGAGCACAGTTGGAAAGAAAACCACGGAAATTTTTCTAAGTGATTCGACGTCTGTTGGAAGAAAATAGTTGATCGAGCGCCCACCGTTGTGGAAGTCAAGAGCACTAGCCTGCCGACAAGAAAAGACTGCCGATGCCAGTCAGAAGCAGTTCACTGATCGGAAGAAGATCAAGGATCATGTTACACCATTGTAGCTGGGGAAGGAACTATTTCGCCGACAGAAAGAATAGAGTTGAGCTGATCAAGCGGCAAAAGGGAAAATTTCAAAAAAAATTCTAAGTCTTGGAGTCATCGGCCATCGGCAATGGTTAGTGGGTTGAACATCCGCCATTGCGGCTGTATAATGGACTACCCTTCCGAAGGTTAGTGGATCTGATCGCCGATGAGAAGGAAAATTTGAAATTCCTCTAATTATGGAAACCATCGGCAAAAGTTAGCTATTTGAGCATCCGATGCGGCAGCAAGTATCGGAGAAAAATAGAAGATGAGGTTGGCGATGCAGCTGCGGAAGAGAAGAGAAGGTTTCGGTGGGAATTAGTTGAAGGAAGAGCCACAGTTTTGGCAGAGATCTTCTGAAGATCGCCGAAACATCGATGAAGGTTAGACGATCGAGCAGCCGATGTGTCAGCGGAAGGAAGAAGAAAAAAATTTTGAAAATTTTTCTAAGTATAGAAAACGTCGAAAAACTTTAGAGGATTGGACCGCCGACATGTCGGAGAAAATTAGAGGATCATTCCGTCGATACATCACAAGCCAGGGGAGGATCGGCCCGAAACATCAGAAAATTTTAGTTGATTGTACCGTCGATGAGTCATTTAGCCGCGGAATCCATAGACGGTTTACTGCCCGACATTGCAGATTCCTAAGGAACTATCCATCCGATGGATAGTGGTTCTGGTCGTCGACGCAGTGGAAAGGATTGTGGTTCGGATCACTGATACAGTGGAGAAGTTAGTTGTTTGGACTACCGAAATGTCAAACTGATAGTCGAAATGAGAGCCGATTCTGCAAAGGAAAAAAAATTGAGTTTTTCAAGTGGTATTTTCCAGCAGATTTCGACTGTTTTTCAACATGATTTTTCAGCAGTTTTTTCAGTGGATTTTCAGGTGGCTGAAGTTAGCATTCCCAACCCAAATACAGTTGTGTGTTCTGCCTAAAATTGGTGAAAACCTTCATTTTTAGAAGTGGTGTGGTTTTCACACCCGAGGTCGGAATGAAGCATGTGGATAGGCGTTGGAAAGCTTATCCAGTAGGGAACAAGGGAAAGTCACCAGAATCTGAGCATGGAGCAGAAAAGTGCTAATCACGGTCGCTGCTATCAAATGGAAAAATCTGGAAAATTGCATGCCTAGAGGTAGCAAGACCATGAAGTCAAACCAGCTATTGCATGGAAGAGAAGTTCCATGCGAGGATGTGGGACTTGAAAAGGGAAGTTCCCTTAAACCCTATCTTGCTGATTATAACTACATTTCCTAAGTTTTATACCTGAAATGTATGAGAATATGTTTTGCGTACATAGGATATTGAGAATTATACATTTATAATGAGCCACTAATGATGATTATTGCATTGATGTTGGCATTAGTGGACAAACCAATGACAACATGGAAATGGCTGAATATGTTGTTGATGCTGAAAAATGTGACCTAACAACCCTATGGAGAAAGGGATAAAGCAAAAAGTCTAGGATAAAAAGTTGGTGAGCAAATTCTGCAATCTCCTACAAAGGACCAACCAAATTGGTCATGCCAAGGGTGTAAGTAGGATCCATGCAGGTAATGGTTTAATTATGACGAATTCCAAGGAGTGGTAAAGGTAAGAGACCTCATACCATGTGGATATTTGAATGTTATACTAAGGTGTTATTCCTGTATATATTGATTGAGCTTAGTAGCCCATGAAAGTAAGTACTGATGAACTTGATTATAGTAATGTATCCTATATGAAGTAGTCATGCTTAGGTCGTGCATGGTATGTTTGAATACATAGTATTCCTGAATCAATGCAAGGTAGCATTGAATGGATATGCATTAAAAAGATTTTATGAATCTTGTATTTATGCATTGGATGGATGCATATGAAGGGTGGTAGTGACTAATTGCATAAGTATAGGTGCAATGTTGTGATGCATTGCATGAATGCATTGCGATGAATGCATGTGATATTATGAATAACTAATGGCTGAAATGATGAATTGATGACAATTCAGGAACCATTTCAAAGGATGTTATGAATGCAGGATAGTAAGTGCATAAAGAGGATAGTCATGATCAATTGGCTGCTGGAAATGCTCTATGGAAGAGTAAGGAGGTACAAATGATACGCTTGTGAAGTAAGGAGTATCTAAACATTTCATTTAATTGCATGAGTGATGTGACTGTACCTTGCAATGTTAATATGATAATGATTGCATGAAGTAAATGAGTTTTGGTAATATTGATGTGATTAAAAGCTGGAAGTATTTGAATTTTATAAATTCTGAAAATGCTTCAGTGATGGTTGTAGCAATGAAAATGTTATATGCATCTAGACTTACCAAGTGTTTGGCTGATTGAAGCTCATGTTTCAGGTAGATTATTTAGAGCATGTCAATGAGAGTAAGACCATGACAAATGCCGGAATCTACTATGTGAAAGAGCCAAACCTTATGAGAAGAGTCTCATGGCTGTGAAAATAGTTGGTATGCATAATGGGTTGTTAAATTTGAATTGTGAATTTCGTATTTAAGAAATTGCTGACGACTACTAATCACTATTGGTTTGTATAAGATTGTGTCAGGAGGACGCATGGTAAGTGGGTATTCATGTTATGCTAGTAAGCATAAAATTATAATGGGCATAGTAGTGCTACATACAAGAGACCCACAAATGAGGATCACCTCATTGCTAAGCAAATCAATTTCTGTAGTAGATAGAGTTGCAAATTCTTATTGATTTAATTACTAATGTCATTTCTTGGTTAAGGAACAATCAATTTGGATTGTATTATCAGATGATGATTAACTGTTTGGCTATTTGATGAATGTGCCAGGGGTACACACTATAGAAAGATCATGTGTGATGGCCTGCAGGAGCCAAACTTCATGGGAATTTTTTCCCTTATCTTGGAAATGGGTTTCAGGTGAAACTCCATTGGACATTTTGAAAAATGTCTCATTTGCACTGCATGTTTGGTAAGAAACATGAGTGAGATGGTATGGGTTATGTTGGTAAGACATGTGTGAATATGAAATATAAGAAGGAGTTGGGATGGCTAACCTAGGCACTGTCAACTTAGAGAAGGGAGTCACCATTCCTCCTTAATGAAGGAATACTACATTGGCAAATGGATAAGTGTTCTGTAACCCCTGTTAAGAATACGCATGTCAAATTATTAAATTCCATATGCAGAACATGTTTTGATTTTATTTCCATGATGACCGATTTCTTGAGTATGAATAGGGCCTACATGGCACACACCGGGAAAGAGTGCACACTTTTCCGATGTCAAGTCATGAAAGGGTTTTCAATATTGATTACACCCTAGGGAGTGGACGCACTCTTGGTGTCTCAATATTTGATAGTGAATGATATGAAATATGATTACAGTTTTAGAGCAATAACACTGATGAGTTTGCTTATATTGCTTGTGTTGACAGGCTAAATAGATGCAGTTGGGTGTTGCACCCTAAAGGTAAAAAGTAAATGGTTGTTGAGAGGGGTTGCGGAGTAAGGGTTATTGTTGATATAAGTGCAGATGATTTGTTGATGGTCTGATAAACCCAACTGAAGGTTGGATTGACTACCTGTAGTCTGATAAACCCAACTGTTAGCTGGCTTGGCTAAGTAACCTGATAAACCCAGTAGTGTATTGGCTTGATTGGCTACAGCCTAATAAACCCAATTGTATATTGGCTTGGATGGACGGTCTGATAAACCCAACTATAGGTTGGCTTGACTGTGCCTAATATATATAT
>LPNX010076443.1:50242-65273 GCA_001517045.1 Pseudotsuga menziesii
TCTCCTCGATGAGGCTTGGAATGTCATGCCGATTGGGTAATTAACTGACTAATTTTAATGTCTATATTATGCTTGGTCTGACAGAATTTCAATGGTGCATTTCACAGGTGAGAAAAGTGATACCTGGTGGTGCACATTGATCATGGCAGTAGATCAAAATTTGCTGGACTTGGCTGGAAGTCTCCTTCAAATGATTGCCAAGACCCAAGAAAATCTTGGGGAGATGCTCAAGATACAGAAAAGGAAAAATGAAATGAACCACCATATTTTGCAAGACTCTAATGGTTTGCAAAGGGAGGTGAAAGGCCTTCTAAGAGCAATCGACAAAGGAAAGGAAGGTGGATCAGAGATGGGACATTCGTCCAAGTGACCCGTTAAGAAACGGTCCAAGCATGAAGACTTAAAGGAAATTGAGCAGGTAAAGATGAAGCAGCCAGTGAAATGATGGGAATGCGGAGGACATCATTTATGCCAGGACTGCCCAATGAGGGAACATGATGAGGGCAATAGCCGCAAACTTCCTAGACTTCGGGATAAGCTGAGAGCTGAGAACCAGTAGGAGAACTTCATGGAAGCCGAGGGGATTGGTCCTGAATGTTCAAAGTAAATAATTGAACGTGGGACAGATCTGCAAAATTTTGAAATTTGATGTGCAATTGTATATGTATTGTATATGTATTCCTAGGTATTGGAACACCGAGGATGGTGTTATTCCAAGGGGGAGGGGAATGTAACACCCCGGTTTTTGACCCCATTTGCATGATGTATATAATGTAATTAATCGTGGTGAGGAGCTAAAGGCGAAAGCCCCACCATCGAATCGATTGTGTATGTTTCGACAATCGAGGTAGTTGCCGATGGTATATCATGCTATTTGGCACATTATAGTTTGGCATCATGTAAACACGCACATCAATTAAAAATAAACCCACAACCAGCTACGACAGTGCAACGTTAAAATGAAAAGGGCATGATTCCAAAGGATAAGGGTGGGGGATGTCAAACCTTGGTCTATGGGGGGGAAACCCATGTGTTACCAGCTTCTTTGATTCGCCATATTCTCTTGTCTCATCCAACCTCTTTAATGTCTTGTTGAGTAGTTGAGGCAGTTATGGCTGGAGTGGAGTGTGGCAGGACTTTCAGTCCTTGCCCATGCATACACTCCACCAGTGAGTTGACCTCACATGGGAAGCAACCTCCACCGCCATACTCTCCACGATGCCACTCTTCTCGGGTCTGTTCGTTCCTCACGATTGCCTGTTCACTCTCATGCAGGGATGGTCGCTCCTTTCTCCTCATGCACAGGTTGGGACTCTTCATTGTTTTTCCTCACGCAGTAAGCTGGGGAGTCGTTTTTCTGCCATCCACGATTTTGGATGTGTATGTGAAGTAGCCGTGGTTTTCATTCACAATTCAGTCTTGTTGTTGGTTTAACTTGCGGTTTGGGCTATTTTTGTTCTTCCCATGATTTTTGGATGCTGTTGAGAGTCCGATTTATTCTTCCATTTTGGACTATGTGTGGGTTTCTTCCATGTTTTGCCTGGGCTGCATCTTTTTCCCCTTTATGCACAGATTGAGAGTTGTTCTTCCCCATTTCTGTCTGCGTCACTTTATTTAGCATTTGCATTGAGGAATGGTGTGTTGTGGGCACTTGGATGTTGGGTTGGCTGTTGATTTCCACATCCGTTGGCTGCGTTTTGCCATGCCTACGCTGGGAGTTTGGCTTCTCCCCTGTTTTGGGACTGTGTGATGTTGCCATAGTTTTCACTGTGAGTTTGTGGTTGTTGAAGTACCCTGGTTTTGGGTCGTTGCTGAGTTATTTTGGCCACGCTAGGGCCAAGAAAAACTCTGAGTTGTCTTGTGGCTTGAGCTGTGTTTCACCTCTTGGTTGGGATTGTCACCCGGTTGTCTTTTCCTTCTTCACAGAGCTGTGAAGGGATTGTTTTGCTGCGGTATGCAGTGGTTGGTCTTCGGACTGTTGAGAGTGGGATTAGAGGCTGGTTATGCTTGAGAAGGCTGGTGTTGAGGCCACCAGCTTAGCATTAGCCTTTCCTAGCTCCTTGATGATCTGGTAAATCCCTACTGTGTGGGTTTGGCTGATTGGTAAACCTTGGCTATGTGTAAGCCTGCATTGACACTTATTCCTTGGGGAATCATGCCCAACTCGAGGGTGGTGGTGTTGCTGAGAGATTGATGAGCACGCTAGCCTATGGTTGGGTGGAACGTTGCAGCGACGTAGCTGGTTGAGGGGTGAGTTCTTCATTAAAAGATAAGTACTGCTGACTATTTCATCTCTACAATTATATATACTATTTCATGAATCATGATGAACATGTCGAATGCTGAAATGTATATATTTGCTTCCTCTAAATGATTGAGGAACTGTGCATCTTTGTATGATGGATTATGCATCTGGTTATGCATTATGTATTATGTTTGAGCTTTTAATATTAGTATTTCTTCATCTTCATGTTCATGGGGATGTTTGCCCCGTTTGTTTGGTGTTGGTCGCGTCCTCTTCACCGATCGGAGGGTCGGGGACGTGACACCAACACTTCCAATTCTTATCTTTTCATATGATTCAGAGCTTCATTCTCAACACAAATGTTTCATAATTCATGTGCTCCAGAGCTGACGCTCATTACAAACATCAAATATTCATGTGCTCCAAGGCTCATGCTCAACATAAACATTAAATTAATCATGTGCTTCTAGAGCTCACGCTTAACACAAACAGTAAATTATTCACATGCTTCAGAAAAAATGTTCAATATAACATCTCATCAATCATGTGATTCAGGGTCCACGTCCAACACATGAAATCACATATATGCTTAAAAAACTTATGTATTGGATTATGCCCAATATATCAAACAAATCATAATACTCATGTGCAGTGGGGTCTTATGCTCAATATAAAAAATATAACATCAAAGCAACATCACATGCAATGGGACTTATGCCCACAATTGTTAGGTCATAAATTCAGGATATTACTTCCCTCCCCACTTAGAACAAAATTGTCCCTAGTGTTCTTGGGACTAGGAATGAACTCATGAAATATGGAGGGGTAAGCCTCTCTCATGGTGTATTCATTCTTCCAAGTAGCCTCATCGGCTTCAAAATGCTTCCATTGCACCTTCAACTGAACTATGGTGCACTTCCTGAGCTGCACCTCTTGTCTACTATATGAAGGGGTTCAGGTACAAACTCCCCTTCAGGTTCCACCTGTAATAAGGACCAATCAATAACATGTTTAGTATCATATACAAATTTATTCAATGGGGATGCATGAAAAAAATTATGATCCTTTATATGAGTAGGTAAAGCTAATTCATATGCCATTGAACCTCTCTTGGATAGTATCTCAAAGGGTCCATAAAATATTGGTGCCAACTTTCCACACCTCCCCAAGCTCAATGAGCTTCTATTTGCTTTTAATTTTAAGTAAAACATGGTCCCTGATTTGATAGTATTTATATTTTATTTTCTTATCCGCATAACTCTTCTGGCGGTCTTGTGCTTCTTTAAGGTTCTGTTGGACCTTAGTGACCAATTGTTTCAATTCCTTTAGTAAATAGGTCCCTAACATGAGCTGATCCACTAGGTTGTCCCAAGTAACCGGTGTTCTACACTTCCGACCATAGAGTAGCTCGAAGGGACTCATCTTAGCGGAGGTCTGGTATCCATTGTTATACACAAATTCTGTGAGATGCAGATAATCCTCCCATTTTGTGGGGTTGTTCATGACATACATCCTAAGCATGTCTTCTAAAATATGGTTTTCCCATTATGTCAGCCCATCTATTTGCGGGTGGTAAGAAATACTAAAGTTTAACTGCGTCTCTAAACCAGGGAATAAGAATCTCCAAATTTTTCCAGTAAACTTTGTGTCTCGATCTGAGATGATTTCCTTGTATATCCCATGCAATCTAAATATCTCTTTTAAGAAGATGTCGGCAATGTGAACTACGATTGTAGGTTGACTTCACTGGGATGAAGTGTGTCTCTTTTGATAACTTGTCAACCACTACAAAGATAGAATATTTTTGCTTCTTTCTCTTTGGTAGACCCGTAATAAAATACATACTAATGACCTCCCACTTCCATTCCGAAATGGGTAATGGATGCAACAATCCTGAAGGTTGTTGGTGCTAAACTTTGACTAGATGAAATTTGTCACATTTTGCAATAAACAATCCTATGTCGTCCTTTAAATTAGGCTAGAAATAGTGTTTCTTTATTGCATATATCATATTTTGATATCCCGGATTGCCCGAGTAGTGTTTTTGATGAAATTTCATGAGGATGTTGGAACCGATGTCTCCTCCTTCCGAAACATACAATCTTTCATTGGACCACAATAGTCTGGTCTCATCTACCTTATATTATTTTTGTTGTTGAAACAACCTGTCCTCTTGGAATTTCTTGAAAATTTCAACATAGAAATGATCAAATCCATTTTCTGTCCTAATCCTCTCATGCAAATCCGAATCGCTTTGAATTGAAGTTAGCTCATATAACATCTAAGCTCGTCGACTTACAGAATTATAAATTTTATTCTCCTTGCCATTTATATTCTTTAACTTGAAATGGTACTCGTTAAAGAAATCCAACCATCTAGTCTATTTGGCATTTAGATATGGTTGATCAAACAAAATAAGTTAGAATCATGTTGTGTGTATTTAGAATAAATTTATTCCCCATGAGGTAGTGCCTCCACATATTCAAGGCATGGATAATGGTTGTCAACTCAAGATCATGGGTGGGATAATTTTGTTCGCATTCTTTTAAATTCCATGATTCATAACAAAATGTGCAATCATTCTGCAAGAGGAATCCTCTGAGCCCTTCCTTGGTTGCATCTGTGAAAACAACGAAATCCCCATCGGAATCGGCAATTCATAGTATCAGTGAAGTCGTCAAAATTTGTTTAACCTTATGAAAAATTTCCTTGCACTTAGTCGCCCAAACGTGTTTTCCTTCTTTTGCAAAGCAGTCATGGGACAAGCAATCCTTGAAAATTTATCAATGAACTTCAGGTAGTAACTGGATAATCCAAAAAATGACCTAATTTCACTGACACTACTAGGGGTAGGCCAATACTCGATGGATTTAATATTTTCCAAGTCAAGGGATATCCCCTTCTCAGAGATGATGTGACCTAGGTACTATATCTGTGGTTTGTAAAAATCACATTTACTAAAGTTAATTTAGAGTTGGTGTTCCCATAACACCTGTAGTACTATGCGAAGATGATCCTCGTGTTCCACTTTACTCTTAGAGTAAAACATGATATAATCTATAAAGACCAATACAAATTTATCTAGGTATTTACTGAAGATATTATTCATCATACACCTAAATTTTGCAGGTGCATTAGTCAACCCGAATGGAATTACTACAAACTCATAGTGGTTGTATCATGTTCAAAAGGTCATTTTATGAATATCTTCATCACGGATCTGTACCTGATGGTAAATGGACCACAGGTTAATATTTGAAAATATATTGTCTTATCCTGCTTGATCGAATAAGTCATCAGTCATTGGGAGTGGGTAACGGTACTTGATGGTCATCTTGTTAAGTTTGTGGTAGTTGATGCACATCTACATCATATCATCCTTCTTCTTTACAAAACTATAAGTTCTCCCTAAGGGGACACACTAGGTCAGATATAACCCTTCTGAGTAAACTCTAGCAACTGCATCTTGAACTCCACCAAATCTGGTGCGCTCATGCGGTATGGGTCTTTTGAAGCAGGAAATCACCTTGGTGTCAATTCTATGGAAAAATCAGTATCGTTTCGGTGGTAATAATGGTATTTCCTCAGGAAATACATCTGTAAAGTCTACAAGAACTGGAAAGTCCTCGATGTGCTACTCTCTCTTAGATTCTATATCTTTGATGTTTACTGCAAATAGTTTGCAGCCTTTCCTAAAGAACTTCTTTACTTGTAATGCAGATATCTTCCTAACGAAAACCTTCTTAGGTATTCCTTCAATCTTATAATGATTCCGTTGGCTATCTGTGCACAATATTGACTTGTGTAGACAATCGAGCATGACATGGTGTTTTTCCAATTGGTCCATGCCAATAAGTACATTGTACAATCCTAAGGGTAAAATGTTCAAATTTATCCTAACAGGTAAACCATTAAATTTTACCTCACAATCTCTAACTATTTGTGAAACCTTGTGTTTCGTACCGGTGTCTAATTGCACTAGCCCTGGTTTCTCATGTTCAACTTTTCCTAATTTACATAACTCAACAATTTTAGGTGATACATAACTTTAGAAAGCACCGGGGTCAATCAAAATTGAAATAGAAGTTTTTGAAACCTTACCTTCTATTTTTACCATAGTATCTTGATGGTATTCCTTTCGACCATCCAATACTACATAAGTCCTTGATGTGCTAGCTATGTCCTCCATTGTTGGTTCTTCTTGTAAATTGTGCAAGACTCCATTATTCTTGTTCTTACAGTATCGACTATGATGGGGCCCTTGGAATTTCCATCATTTTATTTGCACCAGGTAAACAATTCCTCCGCCATTTGATTTTGTTCTATTAGAATTTGGTGTTGGTACAGGGTGCATCCATGGAGCTGGGTTACAATTTTTGGTAAGGCACTTTCGATAAAAACACAAAAACGTACCTCGATCGAGCAATTTTTAAACCCTCGATCGAGGTCATAACACCTCGATCGAGGGATTAACAAAACCTCGATCTAGGTTTTAAGAATACCTTGATCTAGGTTTTAAGACCTCAATCGAGGTTTTAAAAAAACCTCGATCTAGGTTTAAAAAAAACCTCGATCTAGGTTTTAAGAAAACCTAGATCGAGGTTTTAAGGCCGCGATCGAGGTCCTTGGGCAAAAAAAATTATAAAAAGATGTTTAAACGGTAGCTCGATTGAGGGTTTAATAAAACCTTGCTCGAGCTTATTTAAAAACCCCAGTCGAGCTTCTTTAAAAACCTTGATTGAGAAATGTTAATACCTTGATCGAGGGCCTAAAAAACAGAGAATTATCCCTCTGACAGGAAAATCAATGTTTCTCAGTGTCTTCTAGGGGTGTAAACCCTGCCATTCAATGCACACAACTGAGTGGAGTTCATACCGATAGATTCGTCACCAAATCCTCTATCCATTGAGATATCATGCATGTGTTTTCTCATTCATATGGTTTTTTTTTAATTAGTTGTAAAACTTACACTTAGAAAACCAGACAACAACTTCGAAGTAGCTCAAAGAAAAATCCGCAAGGTAAAACATACACATCCAAAAATTTCTTAAAAATGGGCAGCCCACACATCGATGTGTCCTCTTCAAAAGTGTATCTTTGGTTTTTCAATTTTTGAAATCGGTGAAAAAAACGTTGGGATGGACACACATGTGTATAAAATGATGTTGAAATCATATGTCGTCACTTTCGAAAAATAATAAATAATTGTATATTGTGAAATAAATTAACAAAAAAATATGCAAACCACAGTAAATTTTGTGTATATCATGCTCATATATATATATATATATTAAATTATTAATTTAAGATTGAATTATTGGGGATGGACACGAGGCACTTATTAACTTCTTCAATTTTTTAAGGTCACACAGTTCATTAAATGAAAAATTCCACACATTAAATGACATTGGAATATTTAAAAAAAAATATCATTGGGAAGCCAACATAATATTCTACAATTTGTTTTTTTACTGCAAGTCAAAATTCACATGGAATATATGTGTTTCGAGGGCTTCTATCTAGCACATGAGTAAAAAATCAGGTATTCATTGCCAAATTTGGCCAAAAAGTGTTACCCACCTTCACGGATTCACCCTACATTAGTTTTTGTACATGTCTTGTTGAAGTTCTTATTAGTTGGAGAACTATTGTTCTGTTTTCTGTAAGGCAGTGGGTTGAAACCTAGTTTGCGGTTGTCTGAGAAGGTCCTAGACCTATATCAAATTATGTTGATGTTTTATTGCCTTAGTTTTCCATGCTCATAGCAAATCCTATCTTTATGTAGGGTGGTGTCTAGAGTTTTAGGCACGTGAAATTCAATTCTCTCTCGAAAATTGGGAGGAAGACATCCTAAAAATTGTTGTATTTTCACGTCCTTTATGTAAGTTACGTAATGTAACAGATCCAAAAATGTGTTAACGAAAGCATCCATGGTCATAGAACCCATCCTTAACTCATGAAATTATTTCACCTTCCTGTCGAAGAATCTTTTAGACATGTATTTCTCCTGAAAATTTTTGTGAAAGTTACTGCATCGAATTTCCTTTACCACATCCTTTTTGGTATGGTTTAGGTCTCCCCACCATCTACCTAGGTTTCCATTTAAATTATAGATGGCTAGACAATATTTCATCTCACTAGAATAGTTGTGTACTCGAAAGTATTTTCTCATACCTAGAAACCATTATGCAACTTTCTCCCCGGTGTTCATCTCTCCTTCATAGGTTGGGGCTCTTATCTTTCTAAACTCTCCCTAGAGGTTGTCATCATTCCTCTATTTCTAAAGGGAATTATCACTAGAAATATTGTGATAATATCTTTCTTAAGGTTTAAGCGTGTGTTATTCTTTTCCTTCTTCTCTTGGGCTGCTACCCCGTTTATGATAAAACTCTTTTTTTGAATTTGTTGGTTGAATGAGTAGGTTGTCTATGTCAGATTCCTCCCATCATGTTCCGTAGTAAAGATTCATTGATTTCTTTCTTATCTTTTCTTTAATTCATATTATCATCTCTGAAACTCTTTAAGTATGCTTGCAAACTTTGTATGGTTTTCAGTATATCATAATTTAATTCAACCACCAGTTCTTCTTCCCATGTGGGGGTATTCAGTTTTCCTTTCCGGTTGTTGTCTTCTTCCATGTTCATGATCTGAACTGTTCTTTGAGTCCTATAATGTAAAATTTTTAATCACAAATAATTTCATGTTAGTTAACACAAAATCAAAATATAATTATTTATGCAACGAATGTTTGGTAACGCACATTAGCTCTCTTAGTGTTTGAATCTAGTCTCTAATACCACTTGTAATGTCCCTAAAAATCGTAAAAAAAAATAAAAAATTGTAGGATAATAAGATACTACAATCTAAGGACATTATTTAAACTTCTGTGGAATAATACTTGGTTGTGTACTGAACCTAAGTTTCATAGGCTATTTTTCCCTCTACTTGCTTTCCTATCGGATGGTGATGTCTTTATGTGATGTTGTTATATTACTTGTATTGGTTTGTTTGGTTACTTTGCCTATCTAATAAATGCAACATTTTTCGATTCTTGTTATTTTACATTTTACTTCTTATTTATATGCCTTGATTTTCATTTATGGTTTTATTCATTAAAAAAAAGATGACTTTCCCTCGTATGTCAAGGGGTGGAGTGGCGGGGTTTATCCCTTTATTCTCCACTCAGAAAGGTAAGGATTCCTACTGATTTAAAGGGGATTACTTAGTTCATTGTGAACTAATGCAGGATCCTACTCTTGTACAGGTTATTCCAGCGGTGAACTCTGTCTATGACCGTGAAAATTAAAGACATCCTAAAACAATAGTTCTATACTACACTATCCTATTCAAGATGGTGAAACGAGGACTAAATTCCTAGGACTAATCGTTTCTAAGTACTACGTCTATTCAGAATGATTTAAATTTATGGTTATAAACTTTATGGTAGACATTTATTATGTTTAAGGATTTAAAACCTTATCCACCTTGATATATATGTTTTGTAAACTTTATGGTGTAAATTGTAGGGTTTATGGCATATCCCATATTGTTGGTTTATTGGTCAATACTGAGAGGGGGGCTGTGAAACAATATTGTTAAATTTTTACTATTTTAACCATTTTTAAATATATCATTAGAAACACATAACATCAAGAATACACATAACACAACTTTAACATGGAAGCCGAATAGGGTAAACCACCAATCCATCCTATTACTACAAAATTGTTATTTACAGATAGTTTTTCATGCTACTAGAGACAAGGATGGTATTACACCCTATTTACCAATACAATTTGGAAGGAGGATACAACCCTTGGTTTATCAGCTATGACTGAAAGGATGCTACAACACCCTATTTACCAATTCCAATGGGAAGGAGGCTATGACCCCCTTGTTTGTCAGCTACTACTGAAAGGATTCTACAACACCCTTTTTTGTCAGCTATGACCAATAGGATGCTCCTACACCCTATTTACCAGCTTCTGCTGGAAGGAGGCAACAACCCCCTACAGGCTTGTTTCCTTCCCTAGCTCCACTCTGTCACCCTAATATGTTTTATGTAATTTGTTAGATTTCTTTATCCCTCCATTCTCTGTCACACCCAATGGTGTCTGTCTTATGCTATGGCTACATCAATCTCTATTAGACAGATTCCTTCTCTCACTCATACTTATGCGTATAAGTATCTTCATGTTTCCTACGAATTCATCTCTTTATTTAGGAAACATACCCTTTCACAATAATGCCCTTTCAAATTTGATTATCACACCTTTTCAACAATCTGTGACTAACAATTTTTAATTAAATAATTAATTAAAAACATCTTGATAACTTTTGATCTGCAAGATCCCTTCCTCTTTGATCGTAGGATTCATCAAACCAATTCTTATGGACTTCCTCTCCTCCATCAGTAGGAGTACTCTATCTTCAGACCTTTGGCCTTTTATTTTTCTCACTCCTATGGGATTTGTTTCTTCCTCTACGATCTATCTTCATTGCAGGATCAAATGTACATGTTTTTCTCACAAAACATGGTCTTCACCTTCCATCTATGAGTTTCATGTTCGACATTCTTCTTTACCATTTATGGACGCACCTCAAAATTCATTTCCGCAGCTCAGCTTAATGTTTTCTAGTGCTTCCACAATATCCTTATCCAGAATCAATCCAAGTTGTTGATCTAATTTTGAGTCTCTCCGGTCTATCGATCTAACGCAAAGATTTCCTCCTCGAAATCATATTTCCGCACCATGGTTTCCTTTTCAATGATTCCCTGCCATTGATCTTTATCGGGAATTTTCCTGACCGTTGATCTCCATATTGCAGGATGTGGGATGCAGGATGTCGACTGTCCGCCTTTTCCTTTACGTAATCCCCTTCCCACAAGATTCTTTCTACACTTTTCTTCTACATCGTCGATCTCTTTTTAGCGGAACTAATATCAATCGTCTGATCTTCCAGATTGTGGGATACGGGATGAAGGATGCGGGTTCATAAAATATTGAACGTTACTTCCGCAATTTCCTTTCTGTATTTTGTTTTTGCATTTCACATTTCAGGATGCGGGATGTGAAGTCACACTTTCCGATTTTTGGAATTCTGCAATTTCCTTTCCTCAAATTTGTTTCTGCATTAACCTGGACCGTTGAGTTCCTTGCAGATTTATCCCTGACCGTTCGATCTTGATATTTTGCAGAACTTTGGCTTTTCTTCCTATCTTTTGTGGGATTCTTACTAACCATCGGATCCAGTGCCGGATCAATGCCTACCATCTGATCTTGATATTTTTTAGAGTCTTTAGCATTCCCGCCTAATTTATGTAAACTTGATCTTCACCATCTGATCTAGTGCGGATCGCTCCATGACCGTCCATTCTAGGACTAATGCATATCTACATTCTATCTTTGCAGATTATCATCCCATGTGTGTTGGGATCTGATCTACCAATGTGAATCAGACCTTAAATTTATATCAATCCGGGTCAGTAAGCTTAGAGGCATATCCAAGTTTTAGGACTTAGAGCTGGACTTGTTTGGATAATTTAATTATCTGTGAATTGAATCTACTGTTAGATGAAAAATACTGTAAGTTAAAGATACAAAAATCCTTTTACAGGGATAACTTCATTTGTTTCTTCTCAAGTATACAACAATCTATTTATGGAAGCAATCTTTTGGTGAAAGAACTGAGATAGTAAAAGCATTTAAACAACAATTCTAACCCTAACATACAGACTATAAGGCTCTGCCTAATACTCCAGCGCTGAATGAACAGTTATTAATTAAATTCACTTACAAGACAGTGTTCATAATTTATAATTGTCCTTTACCACTTCACCATTAGATAAACATCAATATATAGTATACAGAAATCGTGGTCTGAACCATCAATTCCTTCAGTGTTTAACCAGTAAAAGAACAGAGTTTATCAAACAATGCAAGTGATATGCAGCACGATGGAATAGCAGCTTGAACTATTGAACAAGATAACAGAGCTTTTTATGAAATTGATTAAAAACTAGCTGAATTCGTTCTGCAAAAATAAACTAGATACTATAGGGATTTACACATACCAATGGCACGATTTAAATAACTTCCATCAAATGAAATCACTGCAATCACCCAAATCGCTACACCGGCAAGTAAAAGAATGCGTGAACTCAACAATGGGGGCCCTCCAGTGCCTCATTCACACACCAATTGAAGATTTACAGAATTGAAACTCTAAATGTATTCACCATAAATCAATTACACAGCAAAACCATGCAGTTCAGATGCAAGATGCGTTCTTCCCAAAATCATGATAATTCTTCGTTGTTTTGTGAAGTACTTATAGAAATTCAAAAGAAAACTGGAAATGCTATAATATTGCAAACTAATTAATGAACATAACCATCGAGATCCTCATTCAGAATTGTGAAACTCAACAAAATCAAAACTGCCCCTTCTTTGGTGCTGAGTGGAAGCACAGGTGGTCGCCTTTTACTGAGGTTGACTTGACATCTGTAAAGGCCACATCACCTATCCGTTGAATGTTCATCCATCCTTGGACACTGAGGATCTTTTCTCTATATTCTAGTTCCTGCCTAGCTGTCCTACAAATGCTCAACTTTGGAGATAATACGGGAAGTTAGAATATCCCGTAATCTGAATAAAAATCTTAGTTAAAATGCTTAAAAAGTCTCAAAACTCAATTTAGTAGAAAGTAATGACATTATACCTCTTAACCAAGGTTCATGGGTGAACTTTAAAGCTTTTCTAATCAATATGGAGGTTTTATGAAGGGAAATGAAAGATATATAAGTGGCAAAAAGAGGTCAAAACGGTGGCCAACATCTCCCCCAAGAGGAAACTGCTGCATGTCCCCATGCCAAAAATGTTTGACCCTGTTCAAAACCAAAATTTTACTACTGAACATCTTGCTTCTAGTCTTCTGTCTGTGATGATGCATCTGTTGAAGCTCGAGATGCATAGAGGACCTTCAGTCTCTCATACTTAGCCTTATAAACCTTCCTTTGCTTATACCATCTGTATGCTTGTTTAGTGATGCGTGTCCTCTGAAACTTCAGCTTCCTGTTGACTTCTTTTAGCTTCTCATTCTTTTGCTCAAGTTCCTCTATTTCAAGTTTTAATCTTTTAATCTCTTTATTGATTTTAGAAGCCTTCTTTTTCTTCATTTTTATTGGAAGTTGCTCAGAATTGGTATCCATTCCAAATTATTCATGCTCTTGTGCTGAATCTTATTTTTCCTCTTCCATAGCTTACTCCTATGAGAAAAGAGAACTTGAACATTTAGGTAATTCCTGTCCTAACTGCTTTTCTTTTTCCTTCTCTTGCTGGTCTAAGAAGAGGTTGATCCTTTTTGCCTGCTTGATCACCTCATCAGGGTCTTGGATGTCCTGTCCTAATTCAGCTGCTGGATCTTCTTCTTGACTCCCCAAGGCTTGCATATGTTCCTCATCTTCTAATGCTGATTGGATTTGAGCTTGCTTATACTTTCTTGGCTTTATCTGGTAGGCGGTGAAGATTTGATCTTGTTTTCGATACTGTTTTTCTTTTCTCTTCACACTTCTAGTTTGTATCCTTCTCTAAGGCTATTTTGAACTTGCTGCCTCAGAGTTGTCTTCATCATCAGTAATCAGCAATACCTCTTTCTTTTTCTTCTTCCCCTTTGGTGGTTTTGAGCTTGCTGCCTCAGGGTATGTGATCATCAACAATTCATCTTCTTTGAGACCTTCTTCAAGAAATTCTTCCTGTTCTTCAAACTGATTATGAACTAGAAATCCTGACCAGGTCAAATTTTGTCTTTGTAGCTCATGCTGGATGATGATTTTAATAAGCCCACAGTGAAAAAGGCTTGTCATTTTTTCTTTTGGACGCCTTTGGACAGCTTTAGCCATCTTAGTCAAACTCTGTAGCAGGAAATAGGGCATATTGATCTCACATTCACCTTTTAAATGGTGTAGTAGCTTGATGTGATAAAGGTAAACAATGCTGAATCTGCCTTCACAAGTAATAAATTTTTGAATGACATAAACAATTTCATCCCAGGGATGAACCAACCAGCTTCTTGGTATCCCTTTCTTCCAATTGACTGACCCTGCTCTGGATCTACACAAAAATGGCATCCATGCTTTCTCTTTAAACTGTTTAGTCTTGAAAAACCTTTCTCCTTGCTGTGGCAGACCAGTAACTTGTGCTAGGATTTCTTCTGACGGTCTAAAATGTAAATTCCCCACTATAACCCTTTCTCCATCAAAGGTTTCAGCAAAAGCTAAACTAGCCTGCTCATTATGCCCATTAAATGTTTCAAAGAAATTTACCCATTGCTTATTTTCAAAAACCTCCATGCAAGTCTCGTGAACATCAACATAATTAAATTTTGCTGGTTCCAATCTAGCTGACATTTTGAATTTAAACAGAAAACTTCAATTTTTAACTCTGTCTTTGTCTTTCTATCCCCACAACAATACTCTGAATTTGTGAAATTCTATTGGTCTTGAACAGAGTATTCAGCAAAGAAAAAGGGTTTAAATTTTACCTCTTCTCTAATGCAACTGTTTTTACTTCCTCTTGCACGATTTCCACAGTGATTGGAGTATTCACGGTGTCCCTCTCACTGAGTGTCTTTCCTCCTGCGCGATTTCTTCAGCAAATGATGTGTTTACACTTCCTGTAACCCAAAACCCCTTCTCACTGTCAATTACCTTCACACAGTAGTCGATTTTGCAGAGACAACAATTGGACTCGGCCTCAAGGAGAATAACCAAGTCGTGGTTTCCAA
>LPNX010076443.1:65540-84300 GCA_001517045.1 Pseudotsuga menziesii
TTTTTCCTTTTGAAAGATGCACTGAAGATATATATGGCCTTGTTTTCTTCCTTATATATTATCTAATGCTTGATGCACTAAATACATATATAAAAGAAACTTTTTGGAATTCCTTTATGTATAAATATTTCACTTATTGCTGAGAATGAGACCCTGTTTGTCTTTAAACCAAGAATAAAACTCTGCCTGTAGAATGCAATACATATCTTGTAGAATGCAGTATAGTCTTTCGGCCATTTAAAATTTCCCTTGGGTTTGATCCTGACAACCATCTTGACCCCTAGGGTGGAAAAATGAAGTGCTGGCAGAGACTAATGGAAGGTAAATAGGGTATTGGCAGAGACTACTGGAAGGTAAATAGAGTACTGGCAGAGACTATCAGAATAATGGAAAAAAATAGGCATTCAAGCTTTACAGTAATTGGTAACATGTCATCACTTAAAAACAAAGAGTTCTGAAACTTTTTAAAACATAAAAACTATAAATTGTTACAGACTTTACTGGATGTCTCTGTGTGATGAGTGTGCTGCCTGATGAAATTGGTTTGTATTCTGATTCATTTCTATCCTTCTAATGCCTTATGTCTTCCATATCAGACTCCTTCAGCTCCATTAAAAGTCAGATCCTTCTGTATATTTCTTCTGCCTTACTGGAAGTCAGGTCCCTCTGCATTTAAAAATCACTTGTATTGCTGGAAATCAGGTCCCTTCTGTATATGAAAAATCACAATCCTCTACATATGGAAAGACTTGGAGGGTTCTAATGAAACATGAAAATGCTTATCCCCTCACAGGCCTACCTTTTGACTTGTCCTCAAGTCATACAAGATCTTCATTATTTGGAAAACAAAACTATGTAAAAGAACAGGAAATTGGAAAAAATATTTTTGTGAATTTTCAATGGCCAGGCAAACCTGGTTTTCCACAGAAAATTCAAGTTTATATTGTGCCAGTAAACTGGTTTTCAAAACTAAACTTTCTTTTTTCTTATTTATATATTTTTTATTATTTTTTTTCGATTTTGTTTTTATTTTTTTTTATTTTTTATTTATTTGCTTGCTGCATCAGAGTAGCTAAGGAGCAGGTGAAGGAGAAACACTGATGTGTCTATCCAGCACTTGCATTCCCTTGTGCTGTGAAATTTGTTGAATGAAATCTGCCTTGTTGATAGGTTTGTTGTACAGCTTGATCCGGTGGCCATTGACCACAAATGTACGTGCTTCATCATCTATGGTTTGGAGTTTAACTAAACCATTATCATAGACTTCAAGAATCTCATATGGACCAATCCAGTGAGTAGTGAATTTGGCTTTGAAGTATTTAAACTTTGAGTCAAACAGTAGTGCCCAGTCACCAATGTGAAATTGCTTCTTTTTGATAAATTTGTCATGCCATTGAGCTCGCTACTGTTGTATTAGAATATTGTGTTCTATGGCAGCCTGTCTCATCTCATCTAGCTGATTCAACTGAAGTATTCTTTCTTGCTGAGCCTCAGAAAGATCCATGCCTAAATCTACTGCTAACTTGAAGGTATGAATTTGAAAATCTATAGGGAGGAGGACTTTCTTACCGTAGACAAGCTGGTAAGGAGAAAAACTAGTACTGTTTTTCCAAGTGATCCGATATGCCCATAAAGCTTCAGTAATCTTTGCTGACCAATCCTTCCTATGCATCTGAACAGTTTTGGTGATGATGCCTTCTAGGGTTTTATTTGTAGATTCCACTTGTCCATTTTCCTGTGGATGGTAAGGGGTGGACTTTCTGTGCTTGATCTTGTATTTTTCTGCTATCTCCTGCACTAGTTTGGAAGTAAACTAAGAACCTTGATCAGTTACAATTTCCCTAGGTACCCCAAACCGGACAAAGATCTCCTCAAAAGGAAAGTTTACCACAGTCTGCTCCATGGCTCTCGGTAAAGGGTTGGCCTCTACGCACTTAGTAACATAGTCCGTACATACCAGAATGTACTTCTTCCCTTGTGATGGTGGAATAATTGGACCAATGAAGCCAAGGGACCACTTTTCAAATGGTTCAATGAGGATTTGGGGATGGAGTGGCATTTCATCAGACCGGACTGGCCGTCCCATCCATTGACAAGTATCACAACTTCTAACATACCTCTTAGCATCTTTGAAAATAGTAGGCCAATAATACTCCAGATTGAGTATCTTGTATGCTATCCTTTTATCTACAAAATGACCACCACACAGTTCGTTATGACATGCCTTTAAAATATCTAAAATTTCATCCTGTCGTACACATCTTCTTATGATTAGGTCATATCCTGTGTAAAATAGGACACCATTAACCCATATATGCCTAGAACTTTGTTTAATTATCTTTTTCTTTTCTTTAGATGTCAGAGATGGTGGTAATTGTCCTGATGATAAGTAATTAGCAATGTAAGCATACCAAGGAGTGATAACAGAAATTGCAAACAGGTGTTCATCAAGAAAACTATCATAAATAGGAACAATCTCACCAGTATTGTGTAAACGAGACAGGAAGTCTGCTACTTGATTTTCTCGTCCAGGTCGATCAAGAACAGTGATGTTGAATTCCTGCATTAATAACAACCATCTAGTAATCTGACCATTAGTGATAGGCTTGTTCATTAAATATCGTAAGGCTGAATGATCTGTATGGACAAAAATTTCATAACCAGTTATGTAATGACGGAACTTATTTACAGCATGAACCACCGCCAACATTTCCTTTTCAGTGACTGTATAGTTTAACTCTGCAGGTGTAAGATTTTTACTTATAAAATAGATGGCATAAGTCAAAGTATGTTCTTTCTGGCCCAAGGAGGCCCCTATTGCAGTAGCAGAGGCATCAGTAGAAATATGAAAAGGTAATGCCCAATTTGGTCCTCTTAAAATGGGTGCAGTTGAGAGCTTCTCCTTAAGGGTCTGAAATGCAGATTGACAATCAGTATCCCAATTAAAATTCACATCCTTGGAAAGCAATTTGAACAATGGCAGAGCTATCTTACTGAAATTTGCAATAAATCTACGATAATAGCCTGCATACCCTAAAAATCTTCTTACATCTGTTTGAGTTGTTGGTTCAGATAAATTGTCAATAATTTGAATTTTAACAGGATCTACTTTTATACCAGATGCAGAAATGTGATGTCCTAAAACTATCCCTTCAGTCATCATCATAAAAAAAATTTCATTACTGAGGGAAAGATTTGAGTCAACACACCTTTTTAAAATTTTCTCCAGATTTGCCAAGGAATCCTCAAATGTACTTCCATACACAGTAAAATCATCCATGTAAATTTCGACACACTCATGAATTAGGTCTGCAAAGATGGCCAAGACTGCCCTCTGAAAGGTAGCTGGGGCATTACATAAGCCAAAAGGTAAAACCTTGTACGCATAGGTGCCCCAGGGACATGTAAAGGTGGTTTTGTCCTGGTCTTCTATTGCAATATTAATTTGATTATACCCACTGAAACCATCTAAAAATGAAAAGTATTCTTTGCCAGCTAGGGTATCCAACACCTGATCAATGAAAGGCAATGGAAAGTAGTCTTTTAATGTTGCCTTATTTAATTCCCTGTAATCCACACATATGCGCCATTTACCATTCTTTTTAGGAACAACAACCAAGGGAGAGACCCATTGGCTGTCGGAAATGGGGTAGATAAACCCTACTTTTAACAACTTTTGTAGCTCTTCCTTAACTATTTCTTTTAATATAGGGTTCATTCTGCGTTGTGGTTGTCTAAGAGGTCTGATCTTATCATCTGTGTAAATGTGGTGAGTGCATGTCTCATGATGAATCCCGGGCATATCAGTGTACTCCCAAGCAAATGCATGGGAATGTTTATTCAGTAAATTAATAAATTGTTCTTCTTGTGATGTAGTAAGATGTGCACTTATATTCAAACTTTTTCCTGGACTGATTTCAATTGTCTTACTTTGAATATCTATGATTGAATGAACATTGAGAATATCATGAAGTGCCAATTCTAGAGAATGTACTGTGCAATTTTCTTGAAAATTATAACCCAAAACTTGATTTTCTACAGCATATTGCATGTCTCTTAATTCTTCAGAAATATCAGGTTCAGCTATAAAATAATCTAACAAATCTTCATTGTTTGCTTCCTGAAAGTCAAAGAACTGGTTGATACTCAGGATAGGCTGAATTACTTCTTCTTCTTGTTCCTTAGTCTCATTAATCCATGATAGCTAATCCAATGTAGAAGGTCTTTGGGAAGAAGGGTAAAGTGTAATTTGTTTTCTTTCTGTCCCATTTGAAATAAGCATGCTACCTGACCTACACCCTATGAAGGCATCTGCTGTTGCCAGCCATGGTCTGCCAAGAATCAAAGGGTGACCTCCTAGGTTATATTTTGGCTGAAGCACTATAAAATCAACACGATATTCCCAGGAGTCTAAAGAAACAGTAATATCTTCTAAAACCCCTTCAGGTATAATTTTAGACCTATCAGCTAATTCCAAGACTGTCGTGGTTAGTTTGAGATTTGTCAAATGAAGGTATTCCATTGTCTCAAGTGTCATAACATTAATGGCAGCACCCAAATCGATCAATGTTTTTGGAATTGAAAAATTATTAATAGTGATTGTAACCATTGGAATCCCAGGATCTACATACTTTTCAATGAAAATAGTGTTAGACATTAATCCTGCTAAATTGCCTACCACATGAATTTTTTATGGATCCTTCTTCCTTTTATTAAGACATAATTCCTTAACTGCCTTAGTGTAAATTGGAATATCCTTTATAGTCTGCAGTAAAGGAATTTTGACATATGCATTTGTTAACTCATTCAAAACATCAAAATTAGGTAAAGAAATTGAAGGTTTTTCTTTGATCAACCTTTCTGGAAAAGGAGGCTCATATGTTACTAATGTTTTTCCTTTTTGATTATGATTTTCTAACTGAGATTTTTCTGTATTTAATTTTTTTGGAGTTTTCTCATTTTCTGTTTGTTCTTCTAAAATAACAGGAGATTCTTTTTGTAAGGTTTTCCCAGATCTTAAATTGATATTTTGCAGTGGAAGAACTGAATAGGGAAGTGTCATTCCATCATCAACATTATACATGGGTCTGTCTATTTTATTATTTGGATTTGGAATTGGCTGAGCTGGAAATTGGGTAGGCCGAGGTGGAGGCTGATTGGATGGAAATTGAAGCTGTTGAGGTGGTGGACCCAATTGAGGAGCCATGTTGGGTTGTTGAAAAGATGGAACTTGGAAAGATGGGGCTTGGACTTGATGTTGCTGATATTGGGGATAGGCTGAAGGTTGTTGATAGGGATGCAAATGAGCTTGCTGGTATGTCTCGTTACCATGGGCATAACCTCTCCAATTTGGAGTAGATTGGGCTAATGGAGGAGACCAAGTTTGCCAAGGCATGGGTGCACTCCATGAATTCTGAATAGGAGTTTGATAATTTGTATGAAATTGCTGCATAGGGTCTTGAGACATACCTGAATATCATGGCTGCCAAGGTCTTCGTTGTCCCATAAAGTAGAGAGACTCCATGCTTTGATTCTCCTCCATTCGAGCTGCCTGCAACTCTTTCAATCTAGGGAAGTCATCAGTTTTATGATTAAAAGTACATAAACCAGAAATTTCAATAGCATTTAAAGGACATTCTTTAAGTGGATGTTTCTTTCTACACTTAGGACAAAAGATAGACAAATCTTGATCTTGTTGGTCCTGTTGTTCTTGTCTCTTCTTGGTTTTTGCTACTTCAACCTGTGTACCTAATGTGCTCAATAAATCAGTCTTGAAATCTTCTAGCAGATTTCCAAGCTCAGCCCTAGAAATACCACTGTTTGCAGACTTGTTTACTTTGGTAATGATGTCCCTTTTTCCAGTCCTAGCCTTCCCTCTCGAATATTTCTGACATAAAACTTGTATCTCATCAAAAGGAAGGTAAGAAATGTCACCTTTGCCCATAACATTTAAAATATCTAAGTACTCTTCTCTTATTCCTTTCAGAAATATTGTTCTAATCATCTCTGGTGTCAGAGAATTGTATTAGATTTCTGTAAGTTGTATGAGAACCTCTCCAAATACTCCTCCAAGCTCTCATATTCTTGTTGAGTCATTCCAAAGATGTCATCTTTGAGATCCTTTGATGTGCAGTAGGCCTGATATTTGCGAAGAAAGATCTTCCTCATCTCATCCCAGCTGGTAATAGAATGCTCTCCTAAGCCCATGAACCATTTCAATGCAGCTGCTTTAAGGGTAGTAGGGAAAAGATGAATCTTATGGGTGTCATTAGTGTATCCATAAGTTCGGTACAAGATATCAAACTCAAATAGGAAAGAGTCAGGATCTTCAGAGGTCAGGCCATAGAAGTTTGGTAAGACAGAGGGTGGAATGTTCTTCATTTTTACATCTTCCCCTAAGATAATACTAGTATCCAGGATGGGGAATTTAAAAGTGGCTTCCTGATCTCCTTCAGTTCTTTCATCCTTCTCTTGTCTCCTTTCTTCTTCCCTGTCATGTTTCCTCTCCTCTTCTCTTTCATGTCACCTTTCTTCTTCTCTTCTCTCTTGTCTACGTTTGTTTTCTATTTCCAGCATCCTCTCATATTCCCTTCTCTGTTCTGCAGTTGGTCCTTTTGTTGTTTCTTCCTCAGCCATTTTAGAAGTACCCTCTGTTGAGATGAATACTTTTGGAAGAGAAGCTCCTGCTACTTCTGTTTTTGGGGGTTTTTTAATATATCTTCCTTTCTCGTCTCTTAGTCTTGACATAAAAGTAAAACCTATTCTGTGTTTTTGTTTGAAATTTTTGTTTTTATCAGAAAACTATAGTTCCTAAGCCTGCTTCTACAATGCCTCCCCGGCAACGGTGCCAAAATGTTGGGCTCTGATCTACCAATGTGAATCAGACCTTAAATTTATATCAATCCGGGTCAGTAAGCTTAGAGGCATATCCAAGTTTTAGGACTTAGAGCTGGACTTGTTTGGATAATTTAATTATCTGTGAATTGAATCTACTGTCATATGAAAAATACTGTAACTTAAAGATACAAAAATCCTTTTACAGGGATAACTTCATTTGTTTCTTCTCAAGTATACAACAATCTATTTATGGAAGAAATCTTTTGGTGAAAGAACTGAGATAGTAAAAGCATTTAAACAACAATTCTAACCCTAACATACAGACTACAAGGCTCTGCCTAATACTCCAGCACTGAATGAATAGCTATTAATTAAATTCCCTTACAAGACAGTGTTCATAATTTATAATTGTCCTTTACCACTTCACCATTGGATAAACAGCAATATATAGTATACAGAAATCATGGTCTGAACCATCAATGCCTTCAGTGTTTAACTAGTAAAAGAACAGAGTTTATCAAACAATGCAAGTGATATGCAGCACGATGGAATAGCACCTTGAACTATTGAACAAGATAACAGAGCTTTTTATGAAATTGATTAAAAACTAGCTGAATTCGTTCTGCAAAAATAAACTAGATACTACAAGGATTAACACATACCAATGGCACGATTTAAATAACTTCCATCAAATGAAATCGCTGCAATCACCCAAATCTCTACACCGGCAAGTAAAAGAATGCTTGAACTCAACAATGGGGGCCCTCCAGTGCCTCATTCACACACTAATTGAAGATTTACAGAACTGAAACTCTAAATGTATTCACCATAAATCAATTACACAGCAAAACCACGCAGTTCAGAAGCAAGATGCGTTCTTCCCAAAATCGTGATAATTCTTCATTGTTTTGTGAAGTACTTATAGAAATTCAAAAGAAAACTAGAAATGCTATAATATTGCAAACTAATTAATGAACATAACCATCGAGATCCTCATTCAGAATCGTGAAACTCAACAAAATCAAAACTTCCCCTTCTTTGGTGCTGAGTGGAAGCATAGGTGGTCACCTTTGACTGAGGTTGACTTGACATCTGTAAAGGCCACATCACCTATCCGTTGAATGTTCATCCATCCTTGGACAATGAGGATCTTTTCTCTATCTTCCAGTTCCTTCCTAGCTGTCCTGCAAATGCTCAACTTTGGAGATAATACGGGAAGTTAGAACATCCCGTATTTGAATAAAAATCTTAGTTAAAATGCTTAAAAAGTCTCAAAAATCAATTTATTAGAAAGTAATGACATTATACCTCTTGACCAAGGTTCATGGGTGAACTTTAAAGCTTTTCTAATCAATATGGAGGTTTTATGAAGGGAAATGAAAGATATATAAGTGGCAAAAAGAGGTCAAAACGGTGCCCAACAATGTCCTCACAACTACCTCCGTCTATGCCACCTCATCATTGTGACATTTTCTCTTTACTTTGACTTATGTTGCGTTAACTCTGCCATGGTATCTTTTTCTTATGCTTTGTACTTCATAAACAAATTTTCCATCACTACCTTATTATTTCATCATCATTAGGACACCATCATAATCCATGTCATGATATGTGTCATGCCACATTCTCAACTATGCCATCATATTCCTTATGTGTTTCACTGAGTTTGTCCTACCATCATATCCACTGGTTATTCTTTTGTCATTCGTGAACACCTTTGACATCAATGAAAGCTATAACCCAAGTTTTCCAACATATATGCCATCAAAAACATTGTAATAACATGGAAAATGTGGTTTTTATGGTTTTAACGTTGGGAGGGTGGTGTATTAAGGATCTGCGACATGAGCATAACTGTAGCTCCATGAGTTTAGATTTAGTAGTTGGTGGAGGATAGGGTGGCAACTTTAGTGCTTCTAGGGAAGTGTGGGAAAGAAGCCTCAAGAAATGGTTAGGGCTGGGAGAATATTCATTTGGTCTCTCTCTGGTTTGTCTAGGTGGTTTCAAGCTCTCAGGAGATATGCTACACAATGCAACAACCTTTTGGCACTTACGTAAGGTAATATATGCGGTGGTCTACATACTATATGGTTTTGTTTGATTTCATTATTGCTTGAATAATTTTCATGGCATTTCTGTGGACTTGTGCAGGTACAGAGTGTGGCTCTATGGTGGCTTCCTAGGTATCCTGCACATCCATACTACGGGTAAGACCTGAAAGGAAAGGCCCTTACCTCTGTGCATTTTGTTTGACAGAGATTTAAACTCTGGGTTGGGAGAAGCGTTATTGTGTAGATTCGTTTGGTTGGGTTTTATAGTTGTTTGGGAATCCAATGGATGCGACTGTGTTAGTCTTTTCCATGGTATTTTCCATATGTAAAAGGCTTGGGAAAATAACTTGACTATTGGAGATGGTTCGGATATGTGTATAATTTCCTCTTGTTCCAAAGTTTTCTGTAATGGGTTCTATTTATATTTAATGTAGAACTCTGCATTTTAAAATGATGGTGCATCAGTTTGATTTATAGTGCCATTGCTTGCAATCGCATCGTGGATAGCATGACTATGTATTTTATAAATTCTATGCATTGTATTTTTGTCATGGTAAATTTGTTGGTGTAGGATTTAATAAATATCATGGTTGGGGTTTCACCTTACGGCCATAAGCTTGGAAGCTTTCCTCAACCCTTAGGTGAATATGCAGCCTATAATTATGGGTTTTATGTTCATTAAGAATGTGATTGTATATTTGTTACAAGAGTGTAGCTCTATTTCATTTAAGCTATCGGTTTAAATGTAGTTCTTTTGGGCAGCCGGAGAGGCAAACCCTTACTATACATGTTGCAACATTTATGTTTTGTGTTAGTTGTGGTGCCTACAGGATTAGATCCTTTGTTGTTTAATGATTTATACTTGTGGTTTAATTTAGCATTTATTTTTTATTTTAGCGGTGGTACCTACAGGATTCGATCCTGGGATGTTTTCATGAAATATGTTTATGGTTTGGGTTGGGCATTCCACAGGATTCGATCCTGGGTGCATTTAGTTTAATTATTAAATGATAAACATAATGACTCTATATTTAATAATTTCGTTTATATAAATGGTGATTTTGGGTCTTTTTTTAGTTGTTTGATAAGTTTGTATGTAATTTTTCCTACAGCCAAGTCTTCGCAGGTTTCAATGGCTGGGTTTTGTTAAAATAATTTGTAATGTAATTATGTGAAAATTGTCCTGGATCCAATCCTGGATAGGAATCGATGTTATATCAGTGTTATGTTCATCTTAGCATGGATTTAATGTTTATATTGAAGGCTATGAATAGCGCTTATGATATGTTTTTTATGTTTGGTTTTAAAGTGGGAAACAATAGCATACTCGCTGGCAATATAAAATCTGCTAGAGTTTTGGTTTTATGTTGAGAGTTGATTTTAAACGTTTTTTTTTATGATATATGAGCTATGGTTAGTCTGATTCTTTTAGTTTGTAGTTTATTTATTTATTTAAATTGTTCTGTATCTAGTTTTAAATGATAATAAGGTTTATTTTGTATGTCTTTAAGAAAACTCTGTTTTAACTTTGTATCTAAGTTTCAAAAATACACAAAGGCTAGTTATCTTAAATAAATAGGGTTTAAGCTTAAGGTAAACTCTGTTAGATAATTACATCAGACACTAAGAATATTTAAAATATAATATTCCTATCTAATAAAATAATGGCTGATTTTTCATGTATAAATAGTAAATCAACCTGTAATATAAAATATGTCTTTAGAATTATGTACAAATAGTTTTGGATCTTAAGGTTTTGTAAAAAAAAGAAAACCCTAGTTGAAACAATCATACAATATACATGTTTTCATTCTAAATTATAAACCTACTTTAATAAAATATGTAAGGATGAAAATAAGGTAGAAACCCTCATACCTGCAATCTGTAGTTTATTTGATTGCTAGAACCCTACCAACTTAAGCACACAACATTAATAAAAACAAGGGTAATTCTGACCTCATATTTGTCAACCTAATAACTTGGGAACTACCATGTTCCTCCCAACCAGGACCTGAAACCGTTCCTCGTTTCAATATGGATCACCCTAGCTGGTTCCAACATGCAACTAGTCTACAACTCTTAAAGGTAAGGCTTCACCTATCTGGAATATCAGGTTTTATACTAGATTGCTTTCCTTTTGGGAAAATGCTTTGCAAAATTCTTAGGAGAATAAGGACCAGATAGCATAGAATGAGGTCCCCAAGCCTTTATTTGGCTTGGGTCTTCATAGACAATCTTTGGAAAGGGGACAATTAAATTTCAGTTAGTTCAGCAATCATTTGTTTTCTTGAAATAATCTTTTACTTAATTTATGTGAAATTAATATTTATTTATCTCAACTTAGGAACTCTTTGACTGAGTCCTATTTTGACTCTTTTAGGTACTAAAATACTTAATTAATTATTTTAGTAAATAATAATACATAGATCCTTCAATTATTATTTATAGTTACTATTATTAATACATGTTCTTACTCTTTCATTCATACCATATATAAACTATATATATACATATATCACTGTTAACACGTTTACTTTGGGCATCATATAACATGATCCCAAATCACATGGTTCTTTCTTTAGCTTCTTAGTCACTTCTTTTATTACATCCTTCAAGTAGGTTTGGTCAACTAACTTAGGAAGCTCTAAACATCCTTGCATGTTGGATTACCTCTATAGCATGGTAGTTCTTTAGTGCTTGATGAGAAACTGAAATTCAAAATTTCATTTAATCAACTTAAAAATAAGTAAGAAGAGGTCGATGTTTTATCAAAGTCATTTTCACTCCACATAATTAATTTTCAGTAACTCCTAGTGTTTATTCAGAGCCCATACTCAACGCTAAAAAAATAGGGAGTTACATAGTGCAATTCTAGAGCTTCTCACTCAACACTGATCCTAGGATTTACTTGTAATACACCTAGGGATACGATGGTCAAGGGTCTGATGTTCTAGAACTTATACTCAACATAAATTTGGAATGTTTTAGGGCTTATTCCCAACACTTCGAATTCTTATCTTTTCATGCACTTCAGAGTTTCATGCTCAGCAAAAACGTTTCATAATTCATGTGCTCCAGAGATGACGCTCAACACAAACATCAAATACTCATGTGCTTCAGAGCTTGTGCTCAACACATACAATAAATTACTCATGTGCTTCCAGAGCTTGTGCTCAACACAAACATTAAATTATTCATGTGCTTCAGAACTCATGTTCAACACAACATCTCATCAATCATGTGCTTCATGGTCCATGCCCAACACATGAAATCGTATATATGCTAAATAAAAACATATGTATTGGCTTATGCCCAATATATAAAATAAATAATCATACTCATGTGCAGTGGGGTATTATTCCTAATATACAAAATATAACATCAAATCAACATCACATCCAATGGGACTTATGCCCATAAGTGCTAGGTCAAAAATTCGGGATATTACACCAGCTCGGGCAGATATGGCCTAAAACCAAGAATGGTTATGGGTCATGGTTGGGAGGAACATGGGATTTCCTAGGTTATTCGATTATTAGATATGAGGTCAGAACTAGCTAAGTTTTTATTCATTTTGTGTGTTTAAGTGTGCAGGGTTCTTAGCCATTAATAAACTGAAAGTTGCAGGTATGAGGTTTTTACCTTCTCTAGTATTTAAAGAATTTTTACTAAGTAGTGTTTATGATCTTGATTAAGAATTTACATATTGAATACACACTTCAACTAGATTTCCATTTGTTTAAATTTATTGAAACTCGGCCTGAAATATTTCTACATATCCTCTAGGGTTAATTTTTATATTGCTAGCCATTCTACCATGTCTAGATTTAAAACTCACCTTTCAATTCCTAGATAAGTTTTATTGTTTTTTTTTTGTAAATAAAACAGTATATTAATTCAAGGAGATGTAACTACATAACAGACAATATTCATGACAGAGCATCCATGGATTCTCTGATACATCCCAGCTTTGTTCCTAATCTCCCTTCCCAAAAGTTCACATAAGTTTGTATCCCCCAGAGAAATATTCCCAAACTAGTGCACCTATTTCTTTGGAACCCCTTACAATCAAAATGGTCATACCAAAACCTAATACACTTTGGCAAAAACATAACCAGGAGGCACCCTATACAAGTCAAATTAGGAAAAATGATAAACATAAGACATGAGAGAAAGAAACCAGATCTCAAACCAGACCCTGGAGACCGGCTCCCACTCTAGGAAAAGTAGCAGAGGTCAGCATAGTTGAGGTGACCTGGGGGGAAGCTTCACCCTAGATTCCATAGAGTGCATTGTAGTAGTGGCTACCTTTATCCCTTGGACGAGCGAACTCCTCCGGTCCCCTTCTCGTTGGGTAGAAGGGGATGTTCAACTTCGTCGCAATAACATCGATTTTTTGGTGCATCAAATGGAATTTGCTGTTGTGGTCCTTCCAAGCCTTTACCAGTTCTTCATCTCCCTCAAATTTGGCTTCCTTTGTGACAGAGAAGTTTCCAACTAGGCATATGTTCACCCAGTAGAGAATTAATAGGAGATCGTAGGCTAAGGCTCTGCCTGTTGTAGTACCAAGGTCGAGGACCCAGTTCGCCACCTCCTTATAGAGGTCCTCCAAAGACATGTTTTTCACCTCTGCCAAAAGATCACCGACCACCTTCTCCACTTCCAATCAGATACCCAGAGGCACATGCTCATAAAAATTTGTTGCTTCCTCGGCCTAAAGCCACACCCTTGTCGCTTGCCCTGCCTGATGCATTATGCCCTTCCCTTTTCTGTCCCAGCCATCGGAAGCTTCTCTCGGGCTTGAAACAATTTTCAGTGAATGCTTAGGAGCCATACGTCTGGGAGAAGGGAGACAAAACACACTCAAGGATATGGGGAAAAACTCAACTTGGCAGGCAAGCATCCTAAAGAGAACTAGAGATAGAGCGAGATAGTAGAGCACAAAGACCTCGCACAGAAGAAGGATGAAGGGTGGCGGAATCAGTCCAAAATAAAAGGAGGGAGGAGGCATGATTGTATTCCTGGTCCAGTACTATGCCTGCATCACACCAATTGTAACAACGACGAACCTTGTACCTTCACTTGCCTTAGAGATCCCGTCTGTAATTAAAACCCAATCCTTTCGACCATCCTGCTCTTCCTTACCCGTCCCGTCTACCCCTACAATGCTAACCATTATGATGGCAAAGGACAGACAACACATGGTCCAGCCAATTAACCATGTGGCCCCATGTATCATTTAATAAAGTTCAAGCTAGGCATTCTCGCGCCCCATGTCATCTCCCATGCCTCTATCGCCCAGACCCTCCACCTATTGTCTACTGTCATATTCCCTAGACGTCACCTGCTGGCACTTCTAGGCACATGCTCCAGTGCTAAAGTCCTCTAGGATGCCACTTTGGAATCCCACATCCCCCTCCACACTAGCATTAGCTAACAGATCCACTATCTTCTTGGCAGTGTGTCTTACGTGGAAAAAAGAGACCTCCGAGTGGACATGGAGTAGGGATATTAGGGAGTCTAGTCTTTTGGCTAGGCATCAGCTCGAGACAACCTTCTCACCGGCCTGCCCACTTGCCATCCTTTTAGCCATTTGGATCAGAATTTGGGTGTCTCCTTCAATGATCGTTGGGAAGTATCTGCCTCTAATCAGACACTCAAAACCACATATCATCCCTTCTAATTCAGCAAAATTATTGGTTTCATTGTCCAAAGCACCTAGGTAGATGGAGATGATCCTCCCACTGTGATATCAGCGTATCCCTCCATAGCCCGCAGGCCCTGGGTTTCCCCTGGAAGCCCCATAGAAATTAAGGTGGAATACTTGGGGAGGGGGGGGAGACCATGTGGAAGGGATAGAAGGCATGAATATCCTCTCATGAGTGCGTAGGCATGTAATCTGGGATCTGTCAAGCCCCCAAATCTCCACAATGTGGGCTTCCTCTGATGGGATTATCTTATCATGATCCTACCATTGCATACCTCGGATGGTGGAAAGTAGGTTATCCTTCACCATTGTCCGGAATGAATCAGTGTCACTGCATTTATATCGGAAGATCTTGCCATTCCTCTCTTTATATATACACCACATGGCCATGCTCAGAAAGGATTCCCAAACCGTCTGAATGACTCAATTTTTTAAATCTTTGGGGTTCCAATCAATCAACATTTGGATTGGTCGACCTCTCCTCCTGTCACTCGTCTTGAACCCTATTGCTCCTTTATCCCATACGGCTGAGATGAAGAGGCAGCTATCAAGGAGGTGGCCACAGCTATCAAGGAGGTGGCCCGTGGTTTCCTCATCCTGATAACAAAGGAATCATTGTGAAGGCCCCTAAACACCACGATGACGAAGGTTCTCACTGGTAAGGACTCTTCATTTGACCACCAGCAAAGTAAAGAGGGTCAGTTTGGGCCACTGATTCATACTCTAGATCTTCTTCCATATTCCTTCTTCATCCCTCTGTTGTCCTAGCTTGAGGTTTATAGGCTTCCTTTATGCTAAAGGATCATTTTTCCTTGTAACCCCACCTTAGAATCTCTCGGACTGTTAAATTTGAGCATATAGATCTGTAGACAAACACACAACTCACAAAGAAGATCTCACAATTTACTCAGCCATTGAAGAATGAAACAGTGCAAAAGGCTTGCAGCTGTGAATGCTTTCATTAATCAAAAAGTAATCCAGATAATAATTACAATGATGTAAAATGGATTTAATAGCCACAAGCAATCCGAATCCACATGAGGAAGTTCGAATTGATGACTCTACTTAACTGTAGGTAACCAAGACATGTCTAAATCACAATTGGAGTTCCGAAAACACAACCAACTGTTACATTTAGTATTAAATAATGGTTAACTGACTGTGGTAGGTGAGAAAAGCGCCCCACATGTGTGCAATTAATTAAACCATTATTTAACTGAATGTAACTTACTCCTAACTTGGCTTGACTAGTCATCAACTGAAGTTAAGGACCCAGTAGTTAACTGTACTTGTCTAAATCATAACCAGAGTTCTAAAACACAACCAACTGTTACATTTAGTATTAAATAATGGTTAACTGGCTATGGTAGGTGAGAAAAACTCCCCACATGTGTGCAATTAATTAAGCCATTATTTAACTGAATGTAGAGAGCTAGAACTGAATGTAACTAACTCCTGACTTGGCTTGACTAGTCATTAATGGAAGTGAACTGACCTTGGTTGGTTTCGGCACTCCCAGTTGCTTCCTAAATTGTAGGGATTGATCTAGGAGACTCCTAAACTTATGCAATCAAGTGTAATAAGTGACAGTGAGCCTCGATTTGTTTTCCCCACACTTAGGTAATTGAAACATGTGCCCCAATTAGGTCAAGTTTAACCAATGGTGCTAATGACTATAAATAGACTGGATGGATTCCCGATTTAGACATATGACCAAATTTGGACAAGGGAGGATTAATAATCCTAACAACCCCCCTGAATTCTAACTTGGAAAAACTGTGGGCCCTAGTAAATAAGACCATAGGTTGCCCATTACATCAAGTAAAATAAAGTAGCTGTTCAAAAATAAGGTGCTTGGGGAAAAACCACATGGGAAAAAAAACCCCCCTTCTAATTAAGCAGGTAGAATTAGGATCAATCTGGTTCTTCTGTGCACAGGTATCCTGGGGCCTGGCATGTGAACCTCTCCATCATATATCTGGAGGAATCTTCCTCTTTGGAAGAAGAATGATATGCTCAACTAAATCAGAAATATAGACAGCTGCCGGATGAAGACTGGACCCATGTAGAGCAACTGAAGTAAACTGAAAAGTGAGGAATGGTTCTTGAGAATTCAGAGAATGTGAAGAACACTCAAGAAACTGATATGTTGCAGCCATGAACATCAAACCATGAGTGGTAAGAACATCCCCAAGTGTTAGGAGCAGGTGTCCAGGCGGATGCAGAAAATCTTCCTCTTTAGTAGTTCTGTGAGAAGATGAGCATGTGATCAATGGTAGAGAAGCACTGGGACTGTTGAGAGTGAATGATGGAGCTCCATAGTATGATATAGATTCTTAAATATATAATGAATCACATAATAAAATATCAGCAACCTCATATGAGGAAACTAACACCAAATCCCCATCAGCAGTTTTGAAGAGAAAGTGCAGTAGTTGATTTTTCACACCGGAATTGGTGAGAGCAGCTACAAGCATGACTGAATGCTTTTGAATTTTAGAATATGAACCAAATAATATCATATCATAAATTAAATAAGATCTAAACAGGTTCAAAACAGATCCAAAACTGTGAAATGGAATCAAATCCCCAGCAGCAGTTTTGTAGGAGACTTACGGTACTTGTTTCTTCTCACCGTTGATGAGAACAGCTACAAGCGGTACTGAAAGATTATGAATTTGATATATTAAAACAAGAAATATCAGATCAAATATAAATGAGATCATATCAGATCCAATAAGGTTAATATCAGATTCAAATAAATGGTTAACCGAGACGGTGGATGCACAGCTTTCTTCTTCTTCAAAATTCTGAATTTTGGTGCATGCAATCCTGCAGGAATTTGCTGGAAAAACTAGATCATGGGGAGCCAATGGATCACTATGGTAATCTGATATTTCTTCCAAAATATCCAAGGTATCACATATTTGCACACCAGCAGCAACATTAGAGGAAGAAAAATCAAATTTCTCTTCACTTTCGGAAGCAATTACTAGTAAATTTTGCACAGAATTTAAAGGAAAATCATCGGTGAATGTTTGCATGGAAGTGCAGCAGAATTTTTCTTCAATATCAGAGATTTGAATGTCTTCTTCTCTTTCATCAATATGAGAATATGATATATCAGAGATCTCATGAACTTCCGGAGCATCAGGAGAAGGAGTCACTGCATGGAGGCTGTCTTCAATTCGAATTGACTGTGTAGAAGTTTCTGCTTCTTCTTCATCTTGAACAACTTCATCAGAGAGAGTGGAGGCTGAGATTTTTGGATCAAGGATGCTTGTGGTGCTAGATGTGCTCCATGTGCTTCCAAAGGTTCTGTCCAATATTTCCCAGAGTTCCTGTGGATCTTTAATAGATCTACTGTGGTAGCGCATGCTAGGAGAAAGAGCCAGTTCCATTATTTCAAAAGCTGCATCCTTTGCATTTAGCCAGTCATTTTCACTCTCAAAGGAATTTATACCTAATCCATCAGACACCCAAAAGAGTTTTCGTCTATGCATAAATCCAATCATCTTCACCTTCCATTCAAAATAGTCTGAGGATTGAGTGAGAAGAGGAACTGATGAATTCATTTCGAAGTTGTACCTGCAAAACAAAAAAATGATCCAGTAGGAGATATGAGGAGGAGAAGTTCCTTGTCCATCGAGGCTCTAATACCATGTTAAATTTGAGCATATAGATCTGTAGACAAACACACAACTCACAAAGAAGATCTCACAATTTACTCAGCCATTAAAGAATGAAACAGTACAAAAGGCTTGCAGCTGTGAATGCTTTCATTAATCAAAAAGTAATCCAGATAATAATTACAATGATGTAAAATGGATTTAATAGCCACAAGCAATTCGAATCCACATGAGGAAGTTCGAATTGATGACTCTACTTGACTGTAGGTAACCAAGACATGTCTAAATCACAATTGGAGTTCTAAAAACACAACCAACTGTTACATTTAGTATTAAATAATGGTTAACTAACTGTGGTAGGTGAGAAAAGCGCCCCACATGTGTGCAATTAATTAAACCATTCTTTAACTGAATGTAACTGACTCCTGACTTGGCTTGACTAGTCATCAACTGAAGTTAAGGACCTAGTAGTTAACTGTCCTTGTCTAAATCATAACCGGAGTTCTAAAACACAACCAACTGTTACATTTAGTATT
>LPNX010076443.1:84653-122897 GCA_001517045.1 Pseudotsuga menziesii
GACCTCCCTAACCTTTATGAATGCTTGGTAGATTTCCTCCTGAAAGTATCTCCAATCCTCCTCACTTATTAGGTCAGGTTTTGTCAGGAAATCCCACTGTCACTTCCCTTCCAAGATCATGACCTCCCAAAATAGGCCCACCTTTTCCTTGCCTTCCTCCATGGCTTTTTCCCTAATATGTCGCCATCTTGGGTCCATCCCTAATTTGGGGAACTGGTTCCAAGAATCCTCCCAAAACATCATAGTCCCCCCCCTCCATCTCCCAGAAGCTTTGGTCTTGCACAATACACCTTCCACTCAACACTATCAACCATATGGGGGAACCAGTTAGATCCTCATTGAATCTTACCAGCTGGTGATTGGGAATGTCCCAAGCATATTTGATTCTCCAGAGTCTAGCCCAACATTTCATTGAATTATTAGACCACCTCCACTAAAATTTCTCTCCCTCAACCTCAGCCACGAGTTCTGGACCCCTCAGCCCTAACCCCCCCTGCTCCTTTGGTCTGCAAATTCCATCCCAGCTGACCAGGGAAAATTTCGCTTTCACCTCCCTGCTACCCCATAGGAAATTCCTTTACAAACCTCGAATATCCAACAAAACCAACTTTGGGGCCGATAGAATCAAGAAGAGATATATGGGCATAGCCTGCATGATCGCTTTTACCAGGATCAGTCTGCTTGGTAAATTTAGTGGGTGAAGAACCCAACTAGAGAGACTCTATTTCATTTCATCTAAAATATCCCACCAGGAATATTTCTTCAGCTGCCCCACCCCCAGGGGGATTCCAATATATTTGGAGGGCATTGTCCCTTTCAAAAACCCAAGGATCCGAATGATATTCCACTGAGTGACTCTAACCATGTTCATAAAAAAAGACTTGGGATTTATTGCGATTTACCGCAAGGCCAGAAGCCTTAGTGAAGAGATTCAGTCTCCTTTTGAAGATTTTCACTTCTTAGACTTAAGGGTTACCCATGAGCATAGTGTCATCAACAAATTGCTGATGGCTCTGAGGATCCAATCCTTCATGTATTTTTATCCCCCGCAGTTCTCCATTTTCAGCTCAAGTCTTAATAAGGAGACTCAGACGCTCTGCTATGAGAATGAAGAGGAAGGGGGATAAGGAATCCCCTTGTCTGATACCCCAGTAAGGCTGGGAAAAATGGGTAGGAGCACCATTTAGGAGGATGTTAAATAATGGGGTACTGACCAAGTTCATGACCCATTCAACCCATCCCTGGAAAAATCCATAGGCCTCCATCATTTTTCCCATGAACTGCCAACTTAATTTGTCATAAGCCTTTGCTATGTCAGGCTTGATCACCATGCCTGGCTTTCAAGTGATTTTCATTGAGTGGATCACCTCATGAACTAGGATGACACCATCCAAGATCTGTCGTACTTCGACAAACCCATATTGCTCAGAGAAGATGAGGTTGGGTAGGAGAGGTTTAAGCAGATTGGCTATCACTTTGGAAATAATATTGTAAATCACATTGCAGAGGGAAATTGGAAGGAACTTGTCCACACTGTTAGCTCCAGCCTCCTTTGGAATTAAAGTCAGGAAGGTTGCGTTAAAGGATTTTAAAACTCCCCTCTTATTTCTAGATTCTTCTACTATCTCGAGAACCTCCCCTTTGACAAGATCCCAAAAGTGATAGAAGAAGTTAGAGGTGAATCCATTTGGACCAGCAGCTTTCCCCAGGGCCATCTGGTTGACCACTTCTTCAACCTCCTGCATGGTCACCGACTTAGTCAACACCTCATTATTTTATCTAGTGACAGATCTGGGAATTAGGCTAGTAATCCTTTCTATGGCCCTCCCTCTATCATCCACATCTTCATTGAGGATCTTAGAGAAGTGCTGCGTGAGTTCCTCCTCTATCTCTCGTCTGGTCTCCACCCGACTTCCATCAACCTTTTGGAGCTTCTATATTCTCGAATGGCTCCTATTTTGAATAACCATAAGTTATGGAAAAAATTTGTGTTCCTCTCGCCCTCCTAGGGCCATTTTACCCTTGCCTTTTTCTTCCAAAATATTCCTTCCTGTCTTTCTCTTGCTTCAAGTTGACACTAGAGGTCTTTTTTTTTTGCCTTCATGACCTTATCCCATCAATTCTCTATTCCCTCTCTACTAATAATCTCCAGTTCATTTATCAGCCTCTTTTTATCTTCAAAGATATTCCCAAACTCTTCCCTGTTCCACGTGCAAATTTTGGCTTTTAAGGCTTTAAGCTTCTGCTGAAATTGGTACAAAATGGTTCCTAGAGGGGGAACTAAATCCTGCCACCATTATGTGACATGTTCCTTAAATTCCTTATGTTCCAGCTAAAACTGCTCAAATCTGAACGGTTTACTCAGATTGGTACTTGACCAATCCTAGTTGAGACAAATAGGCCAATGATCAGAGCCAACTACTAGGAGAACATCAGCCATTATCTTCCTCGTATTGTGGATGATATTTTTTGAAACCAGGGATATATCCAACCAGGAGGCCACCAGATAATTCCCCCCTCTCTTATTTTTTGAATTAAACCACCCATTTCCCATCTCCAAATCCACTAAGGGGCTCTGAGCCAAGAAGTCACAAAAGGTCTCTTGATCTTTATCTAGGGTGTGTATCCCCCCCTTCTTCTCCCTTAAGTTAGCGATGAGTTTGAAATCCCATCCTATTACCCAACTCCCCACCTCAGCTTGATCCTTGATCTAACCAAGGAAATATATGAAGGCTTGTTTCTCGGGGAAGGTACTAGGGCCATAGAAATTACCCAGCAAACCTTTCACTCTAGAGTCCAGAAGGTGAAAGTCATCCATCAATGAAAATTTGTTAGCACGCCAGTCTGAGACTTCCACCACTCTGGGTTGCTAAAGGATTGCAATACCACCTTATTGTCCCACAACATCTAGGGCCATTATCTGACTAACCTTCTAGATCCTGTTTTTGATTTTCTCCAAACCCTGGAAGCTACACTTGATTTCTTGAAGGAACAGGATATCAGGTTTTTCCTGCATTAACTTCCTATTTAGAGTCTTCCATTTCCTGGGGTTGGTGCACCCCTTATATTCTAGGATATAAACTTAATTGGCACACCTTGATGGCTTCAGAGAAGGCCTCCTGGATTGTGGAGTATTGGCCTGATTCAATGAGTTTTACCCCTACTGTAGCTATGTGTTTCTTGTTTCTTTCCTGTCCCCTCTGAAGCTCTTCTTCTAATGATTCCCTCTTACTACCTTTTTGTGGATCTGGGACAATCCCCAGGCTCTGGTGAGCACCAGTTCTAATGATAGCTTCCTGGAGAAGCTCAATATGGCGTTGAGGCACATACCCCTTTCCCTTCTTTCCACATTCTTCCTCAATCGCGTCCAAATCCAGCTCACCCAGTTCCATCTCATCCCGCTCATCCTCCTCAATTACTTCCATCTGCTACACCCCATCTCCTTGTAAGTCATTTTCCTTTTCTTCTTGTGGATTCACTGAGCCCTTCTCCTTAAGGTTGTCTTCCTTAGGCAAGCCCTCCACCAGCACCTCGAAGGGGTTGTTGGAACAAGGTTTTTGTTTCTCATGCTCCTTCTTTGCTTTTGATGCCCCCCTCCCTTGTTCCTTCACTTGTTCTTTACCTGAGTGAAGTCATCCTTCTCAGCTCCACCTTCAGGCTTATGGCCAGGATTTCCTGTTGTTGATGTTAGTTTGGGACAATCCCTCCCCAGATGTCCATATTCGTGACAATTCCTACATCGAAAAGGTAATTGCTCATAGTCAATGGGTTGGATCCATTCCTCATCTTCCCGGTTTAGGCTAATTGCTTATGGGAGTTCTTTCGAATGGTCCAGGTAAACATAGATCCAGGAAAAATAAGTATATCTTTGAACCCTATCTTGATTAGCCACCTTTATGAATTCCCCCAGGGTGTTCCCTATATCCTTCAGGGTATCCAGATCCCAATATTCTCCTAGTAATGAGAATAGGTAGATCCATACTGGGGAAACTGTCATGTCTTTCGTTTATGGGTTAAAATGCACTTTCCATGGCCACAAGTATAAACGAGCTGAGAAGAAAAAATACAGACCCCCTCCAGGATTCGGTCCCTGTCTTCCTGGTTAAAAAATATTATGGTGAAGAAGCCCTTGGATCCAGGCTATAAATCATAGTGACCAGTCAGGTTACACACACTACTAATCCACTGAACTAGATCTCTTTCCTTGGGACAAACCCCCACGAATTTCCCAATAAGGGCATTCTCCTTCCAAAGTTTGATCTTGCCTCTCACCTTCTCAGACCTAATCTAAATCGTCAAGATCGCTAAGGCCTTCGGCAAACAGCCCAATGAGCCAGATATTTTTCCTTTTGTCTCTCCCGCTTGCCTCTCGCTTCCGTTTTCTGCCACCCCCTTCCCCGAGACAAGGTTCTGAAGGTCTGGATCCACCATGACCCATCATAGTGGGATTGCAAAACACCCAACCCTGCAGCCTTCTCGTAGACCTGCATAGCTGCACCTCACTCTGCCAGGCCTGAAACCCTAAAGCGCTCCCCCTTTACTATAGATAAGTTTTTTTATTAAAATACTCTTAGATTTATATTTTAAATAGTTTAAATCATATATTAAAACCCTAGTTTCTAGAGAGACAAAAGATACCAGAGATTTCTAATTTTAAACAAGCAAGCATCAAATTAACCAAACTCATTTTATTCATTAAAAACTAAAAATTATATAAACTTTGTCCAAAAACATTTAAAAACAACTAATAAACTACAAATTTAAGAAAACAAACAAACGAGAGATCCAATCTCTCAAACCTCAACCCAAATGAAGAATGTTGGAAGATTTCATATTGCCAGCCAAACACTTTTGTTTCCTGTCATATAATTAATGATACACATCATTACTTAAATCCAAATAGAACCTAACTAAAATGATGTAACCTTTCAACATAATATTACAACTAATACGAATAAAACATAAAATACACACCCAATATTTATCTCACCCAGCCCAACCATTGAATCTTGTAAAGGATTGGCTACGAGGCTTTATTTTCATTTCTTAAATTACAAGAAAAATGCTATCACCGAAATGGAAAAAACCATTTACAGTTTTAATAAAACATAAAAAGAGATTTAGTCCCAATGCTTCGCGTTAGTGGAAAACCATCAACCATTACATAAGAACCATGTCCGCGAAACATGGGTTTAGAACCCTCAAAACCACAAGTCCACTTAATTATCATCCTAGGATCGAATTGTGCAGGACTTAAACAAACCATTCAAACACATTACAATCTATAAAATTCACTAAGGGTTTTGCCTCTTAGGATTCCCGTAAAAGTTTTAATACAACCAACTGTATATCAAAGGATGAAATAGAGCTATGCTCATTTCCCTATACATCATATGCATAGTAACGATTTAAAACAATGGAACACATTTAAATAATAAATCCAGGTTGCGTATCAACTCTACATGCCAAGCTTCATGCTTACGGACGCCAAACAAAACCAACCATGTTATTAATAAACCTATGCATCTACATAATTAAATAAAACCACACACTGCTATGTCACACATACTTTACACAGTTGAATCGTCGAATGTGCCATTGTAGAGAAATGACACTATAAAATCAAATGAAACGCATCATAAAAAGGAACCGTAGAGTCGTTTACCCAAAAAAAAAGGGTTTTCCATTAAGTCGAATAAAACCTAATACATGTCATTGCAAATGATAACTTTATACACAAAGCCGAACCAAGTTTTTAACATTTAATACATATTGAAAATTACATTTGGCAGAGCCATGAAAGGCTACACAGTCACATATACAAATTCCAAGTAATTATAAAAGCCCCAAACAACGAAATGAATCAATGATACATTTCTCCACACCCAAGCTCGAACTATCTACTAAAACCACACAACAATGTAAAGATAATTGCCAAATTTGGGGCTTACCCAGATTTTGGTTTCGTAAGAAACCTACCTCACTACCCCTAACCGACGTAGAGTAATCACACTTTGTCACCCTCATAAACAAACATGATGCTATCATAAGTATGCATTTGTAAATTGTAAACCAAACAACAACACAAAGATGCAGACCAAGGTCAAACACATACCTGTCAAGGGAGCATAGAAGTTAGCTGGTTGCGTAGCCCTCGCTAGGAGCGCGAGACCACCACCTCCACCATAACGAAAACCAAATGAACGATATCCAAACCCTACACAATGCTTGAGGCATTATTCCCATGCTTCCGAAGGTTCATTTAATTCGCCACCCTATCCACCACTAGCATGCAGATTAAAACCCACTCCACTATAGTTTGAAAACGTTGTTGCTACCACCGCTTACCAACCCCATCGCCCTAATTCTTAAAACCTGCATCATCATACTATTTGCACAGTTAAGCCATAGTTTTGATGGCATATGTTTATTCCATAAACATAAACCCTTCATACCGTAAAGTCCTTGAGAATATATTATATTGCATCTAAGGTTTTAAAACCTTAGCATATAGTGTATACATGCATACATATAAGTTATAAACCCTTCTTACCATAGGATTAAGGTATAATTTAGGATCAGGACTTTGGTCCTTTCTCAAAAAACATTATGCACATGAATAGTGTAGTTTAGGTATAGCTTGTTGTAATTATAAGACGAAATCATATCCATGATCATAATACTGAGTTCACCGACGAAATCACTTGCACAAGAAAATAAATACATGCCTTACTTCATGAGAAACTAAGTAAACCCCATAGCAGTAGGAAAACTTTCCTTTCCGAGTGGCCCATAAAGGGATAGAACCCCACCACTCCACCCCTTCACATACAGAGGTAAGTCATCCTCTTTATAAATAAACTATAAACGAATTTAAAAGACGTGTAAAACAAAAGTAAAACGTAAAATAACATAAGTGTCGACAAATGTCTGCAACTAATAAAAAAGAAAAGTAAACTTACAAACATGTCAAAGTAATAGAATAACATCATGTAAAACATCCTCATCATACTGGAAACACATATAGCAAAATCAATGTATAGAACTTAGGTTCAGTTTTACCGACGAGATTTATTCTGCAGAAGATTTAAAGATTTCCTTGAATTTAGTATTTTGTTAGTCTACGAAATTTTTTATTTATTTATGAATTTTAGGGACATTACATTCTTAAAATTGGAAATGACCTTTTTTGTATAACCTTATCATCACAACTCTCAACTCAAAAGGAACCTTAAGCTCCTCTAGTCTATTCTACATGTTATTTCTAGGCATTGTATCAAAATCTTTTCTAAAATCCACAAAGCTACAAAATATGTGACACTCATTATTACAACATTCCTCTGCAATGATCCTAAGTGTAAGGAGGTGGTACGTCATTAAATGATTCCTTCTAAAACCTTCTTGTCCTTTAGCCCGCTTACCTTCCATTTCCATCCATTCCTTGATCTTATTTTCTAAGATAATTCCATATAACTTAGCTAAGAGAGGGCTAGTCATAATAGTCCAATAATTAGAGGGGTTATTTTGATCACCACTTTTGAAAATAGGAATAATGAGGATTTGAGTCCAGGGTGTAGGAAACCTTTGCTTGACCTCTAGCTTAAAGAGTTTGTGGATGTGTGGGATGAGGACAAACCCTCCAATTTTAATATGTTTGCTTGTTATCCTTCAATCTCTTTGGCTTTTCCATTTGCCAAGTTCTTAACCCCTAAATCTATGTATTCGAACGAGAAAATGAAAATCATATTAAAAGTAGAAATGAAAAGAAAAAAATAATAAAATAAAAAACATTAAAATATCTAATAAATATGTAAAATGAAAAACTAAAATACTAAAATATCTATGGGAAATATTAAAGCTTTCTTATTTAAAAAATATGATGAAATCGAGGTTAGTAAAATGATTTTGAAAAACATTTTATAATATTTAATAAATAAAGATATTACATATATATCATTCATTCAATGCACTTCACACTAAATTAAGATAAATATTTTAGTATGTCACTATTTGCTAATATAATATGGAAATCTTATATATATATATACATTTATTTTAAGTTTTATATTATTTTTTAAAAGTTTTTTTTTTTATCTTAATATTTAGGTTTTAAGTGATTATAATATTTTTTTGATATAAAAAACTTAGGGATAATTCAAACCTCACACATTTATTCCTACTTTATCATTTTTTGATAAAGTCTTTAGGTTAAAATTAGTTAATAATATCATTATGTGTCACAAGCTAATACTTTAAAATTTCACATTTTGTAATCGTGTATGGTGCAAATGTATTTAACACATGGTTAAATTATAAGTTGTCATGCATTTGCAATAGTTAGAGATTTTTAAATTATAAGTCAATGTATATAATTACAATATAATTGATAATTTTAAATTATTTAAAATTAATAGAAAATAGTTCCATCAATAGTAGCCCTGTTCCCTACTGTCCACGGGTCTATATTCTACCTGTTCTCATCACAAACTCTGTTACCTATTGGGTATAATATGTTTTTATAATACACTATTTATTGGCCTTAGAATGTGATTTATCTACACTTTGAAAAGGCCCTGTATGTATAGTAGATAGAATAGGGAGGTAGGTTACTCCTTTAGCTCTAACACGACTGGAAAAAGTAATCTCTCTAGTGGGCGTGGGATGGCAACCCAAAACATAAAGGGCTGGAATAGAAAGCTACCTACATAGGCCTAATACCCATTGAATGAGTGCCCATTAGCTCTACCATTAAAGAAAGTAGCATATAGTTAACATAGGCCTTCATAGATTCATATAGATACAGTCTTTATAGGAGTAGAATCCCAAGTAAGTCAATGTATATAATTATAATATAATTTATCATTTTAAACTATTTATGTATGGTTTGTAGCCATTTTATCATTATATACACATTTAGAGTATGGGATAAAAATAAGGTATTGGATCCAATTTTCTATGGTAGTGCCAAGTGAGTATTGATGTTCATTTAAATGGTCCTTTAGAAATGACACCATTTTATAGATGTGTCAATGTTTTTTTCCAAATTTCTCATTCTCCACTCAACCATCTATACCTTATAAGTTCTTATTCTCTTTTTAAAGATGCATATTTGTGGTGTGTAGGTCTTCCAACTTTTCTCTTTTTCCTTTATTTAAGTTGAATTTAGTTTCTTTCTAAATTTTCCATAGAGAAAGTTGAATTTACTTTCTCTTAATCGATTCAACAACTCCACTACCATATGAGTTTCAATTCGAGGACTTATATCCTACTCACTTCACCAAGATGGTCTTTTATGGAAATTAAAATATGATCTCAATTCTTGATCTTATTCTTAGAACTATGTCTTCGAAATTCCTTACAAAAATTTTGTTCTCAATATAATCTTCCGTGTAAACTATTTTTGTCAATATCCTTCAATAAGATGAAATGACAATTTTTCTTGCAATGCCATTTTTTCCATTGCTTAGACTTGATTCCTTCACATATCCTAGGTATTATAAAGTAGAACTACAACAAATCTACTTAAAATCAACATATCCCAACCTCTTTGTTAACCAATGTACCAACACTCTAATAAAATGATTCAATAACTTCTATCTTATAACCCAATCCAATATAACTCCATAATGATATATATATAGATCTATTCCTTATAACCCAATCCTTATAACTCAATAATGATATATATAAATCTATTCCAATGAAGATTGATAGTATAAATAATGATATATAAATCTATTCGAACAAAGATTGTATTTATAAATGAGATACACTCCAATTCTAGACGAAACCAAATTTAATAAAGTATATAGAAAATATTCAGTTCAACTACTTATAAATTTGAAGTGTATGTTTAAGTTGAATAACTAAGTGTTGGGTTTTCATTATGCAATAAATGACTATAGCTGAAAAGTGTTATTGTAATTCAGTTGACTAAATGTGCATACCTAGAAAATATCAAAGTAAGCATATTTTCTCTTCGACTTAGAGATACACATCTAAAGGCAGTCAATATTGTCTTCTATATACATCAGCATAGATCCGCCTAAAAGGGGATCTATCGAGCACCGAGAGGGATCAAATTTCAAGGTGTAAACTCTTTTTTAGAGTGAAAATGTTGAGGAAAAATGTAATCCAATGTTTATGGTTTTAGTTTATCTAGTTTATATTGTTTTTATATATGCGATTCTAAATAATTTAAATTTAATTTAAGCCCGTCATGTTATTTTTAATAATTTTTTATTATTTTTTAAAAAGGACATGTGCCAAACTCTGATAAGCACGGAAAGAGTTACACATCTCTCCTCTACTGGATTGTAGACTGTATCTCTTCAATGCAACAAGGTCTAATTGTATATTGTTTTTAATTGAAGTTTTGACAAATCCAATATTTCTCACAAAAATAAGTTTATAGATGTCTACGTAAGTCTCACCTCCAAGTTTCACATATGTTCGACACCATATATACTGTCATGAATGAGCCTTCACCAACAAATAGGGTGTATTAAATAATGATTTCATAATGGAATGACGTCTCTTACAAGTAATGGATACATATATAATTCATTAAACGTGGAGATTACGATGAGTATAGAAATGGCAAACGAATTAAACCAAAACATTCCATCAACTCGGACCACAAGATGTCAAGCTAAGGGGATGAACGTATGGTCTTGTAGTTTGTGGATTTGACTTCCCACTTAGCAACAAAAGCCAATAAAATTGACAACATTTAATCCTAATGGAAATCACTAATGCTTAGAGTAATCTTACGATTCGAGGAGAATGAAATGACATTCCTAACTGTTGGACACATGCTATAGCCTATGTACAACCTTAAGAATATGTTCGGTCTCATAAAAGATTCATGAGTAGCGTAAGACCTTTAGTTCATTTCTCAATGCTGTATGAAAGTTGGCTTGAGTGTGAAACTTGGAGTGAAGTGATTATAATTATAACTAAGAATGCATCTTTAGAGCTATTAATTCAATTATAGAAATTAAATACATATTAAATAATTAATAACTTATACACATAATTTAACATGTTATATAGAGAAATTTATCACATAAGACATAATGTTTAACCTAAAAGTCAAAATAAGAAAACCAATATTTGAATAGTTACTCATTTTTAATTGACAATTTGAATTTACAATGTAACCCATGAATCTAAATCCATTCAACAATTTAAACATCTTGTGCATGATCACTTCCTTCACGACCAAAATCCTTTTATGAGTGAAATTGTTGAAATTGCAATAGGATATAGTTAGACATGGGATAATGGAAAGGCACGCTTCTTCTTAGTTTCAATTTTACATTGTCCAACTTTCTTTCTTAATTTTATTTTTCTCCTATTTAATTATTAGTATTTTTTGTTCTCCTTTTGGTTTGTTTTATTAATTAGTGACTTTGTTTACCTCAAGTATATCTTCAACTATTTATGGTGTTTAACTCCATTTTAAATAATTTATATTCAATCATAAAAAATAAACTTTAAAAAATTTGACAATCTCTTCATGTATATCAGTTTAAGATAAATTTAAACTACAACTGAACTATATACTATTATTTTCAAAAGTACAATAATTTTTTATATATTTAATAAACTAATTTATATATGTTTCATTAATAATATTTTTTCATAAATTAAAATATTATTTTATATATTTTTATCAACTATTTGATATCCCTTTCATTATCTATAAAATTAACTATACACTAAAGTACAACACATTTTAAAATAGAAAAAAAAGGTTGAATAGGAATTGAAATGTCTACATTTAATTCTCAAACATTTAATAGAATAAAATTTTAATAAAATATATTATTATCTTTAATAAATATCGTATTACATAAATTTCCATTTATTTTATAATAAGTTTTTGTTTACAAAATAATTAAAATAAATTAAAAAAGGTGTATTTAAAATAAAAATATATATAAAATCAAAACCATCCTTTTTATTTTTCATTTATTTATTAAGTAATTGTTGTATATTCATTATGAATAAATGGTAACTATAGGAATACAACCAAGACTACATATAAAAAGAGTTTACTATATCTGTTCATTCTTCCAAAAAAAATCCTAAAAGTAGGGTATCTTCAAATCCTACATAATATCACTATCATAATAATTAAAAGGTGACAACACTACTACAATAATCCACAAAATAAGCATGGCAAGAAATTATATGCATTCCCCAATCAATACAATCTTTCACAAAGTAAACATGACAAAAACTAGATTCTTTCATCATTAAAAACCATATACTACTATTTTAAGTTTCAACAACCAAATATTTATCTTGAAACTCTTCAAAAATGATAAGTCTTTAACTTTCACCACTACCTATCTTGAAGAACAAAAAAAAATTGTCCATTAAACTACCCATGAATGTGACTGAAAGATAAATAACTTGACTTAGACTACATCTCTTTGAATCTAAGATTTCAATGCTTTAGAATCACCACACTAAGCTTACCCTTTCCACCCATCCAATCTAAGACTACTCTAGAATCACCTACAACTTGTAAAGAGGTAATATATATTTTTTTAAAGGAAAGGTGAGAAATCCCCAAAAATCCAAAAAGATATGCTCATGTATTAGTTCTTCCATGGCACTGCATTCATAAATAAAAAATGATAATAATGATAACTATTAAATGCTAGGTATTAATTAATTATGTGTAAGCATCTTAAAAAACAAATATGTGTTTGTGAGAAAAAATAATATAATCAAATATTAATGTGATCATTTTGAAATTAAGAATATAAATGAAAATAAGAGTTTTCATAATAAAACTGAAATCAATTTATTAAAATTGTATAAAACATTAGACTTTATATTTTTTTGTTTACTAAATTCTCCTCAACTTATAGGAAAAACTATGAACTAATGACATGTAAACCCTCAAAATCACCTTACCCAAATAAACTAACTAAAACCAAATAATCATTAACATATTCAATAATAGGTTTTTTCTACCAATAAAAAATATTTAACATAAAAACATATTACCTTGAATTACAAATCATATATTTCAATAATAAATTATCTTTGAAAAATATTACTTTAAACTACTCAATCACATATTTCATTAATAAAATAGCTTTCAAAAATTGACTTTCATATGTGTCATCTATGTTCACTAAATCTTTAAAATTCTCATATGTAAGATTAAAATTTGTTCTTATTTTATCTCAGAATATTATTATTGTTTTAATGGGATGATTGCATCATCTATGTTCACTAAATCTTTAAAATCATTTATCAAATTAATGCTCATGTGTAAGATTAGAATTTGTTCTTATTCTATAAGAGAGTATTATTGTTGTTTTAATGGCATGGTTATAAATAGTTGCAATTGTTTTTATATTTTCTTGTTACTTTTTAATACTAAATGTCTCTTTATGTAATTTTATGGTTTTTATTTTTTATTTTAATATTTGAGATTGTTTTTCTAATTTGTTATTCATTAAATATAAAGAACACTAAAAAGTTAATATAATTTTAGAGTTTTTCTTAAATTTTTTATAATTGTGTACATAAAATTTATTTTACAAATGAAAAAATTATTTTATAGTTATTTTTTTACACAATTCCTTTACATATAAGGTTCCTTCCCATCTTCTTATGTAATACCTCTTACAAAATTCTTACCAAAATCCTTGCTACAAGAATGAAAAAAATCACGGCAAAGATTATTTCGGAAACACGGGGAGCTTTCATTGCTCGAACGAAGATCATGGATAACAATATCATAGTTCAAGAGGCCATCCATTCAATCATGGAGGAAAAACAACAAGGAATGGCCATCAAGATGGACATGGAAAACGCTTTCGATAGGGTCAATCACTACTTTTTATTTGAGATCACGCTCAAAATGGGATTTTCCAAAAAAATTGCAGATAGATCAAAGCTTCTATTGGTATCCCATGGATTGCGCCACTTGTCAATGGAAGACCACTACGATTCTTTCAAGCCTCTCATGGACTTTGTCAAGGATGCTTGATTTCCCCTCTCTTATACCTCATTGTAGTTGAGTCCTTGAGCAAGAAGTTACAGGACCTACAAAATAATGGAGAACTCACACGTCTAAAAATTGCCAGAGGAGTAAAAAACACCAATTACGCTCAGTATGCAGATGGCAATATTCTTCTAGGAGGAGCCTACATCATAATTGCTGAAATATTTAAAGAAGTCATATCCATGTTTCTTAAAGCATATGACGGGAAAGTTAATGTTGTTAAAACTAAAATATATGGTTGGAATTATGTGGCTATAACCATGGCCACGATAGCTAGGACACTAGGATATGAAGGCAACATAAAATGGAATTCCTTCAGATATCTTGGAATTCCGATTCACAAAGGGATATAGAAAATAACAGATTGGAAAGATCTGGTATAGAAAATCAAGAATAAAATAAAATATTTAAGAGCCATATGGCTCAACATGGCAGGGAAACTGACTCTCATTAATGATGTTCTGGCAGTGTTTCCTATCTTCACATGTTCCATTCCTTTATCCCCCGATTCAATTATTCAATAGATTGAAAAAGAGATTAGACGCTTCCTCTAGCAAGGAGGAAAACACAACATCTCTATGAAGTTTCATCTAATCGATTGGGACATGATATGCAGGAAAAAAGATAGTGGAGGAGCACATGTCAAACCATTAGCTTCCATGAACCTTACATTAGGAGAAAAAATCATTTGGCAAATGATCTCATGAAAGAGAACCTAGTGGAAGGATGCATTAAGCAAGAAATACCTCAATGGAAACAGAGACAGATGCTTGACTGTCATTCCAAATAATCAAAACGTGTCTCCAATCTGGAAATTATGCCAAAAATCAACTTTCATCATCCAAGAAGATCTACGATGGTTGACTTGCAATAGTAGTAAAATCCAGATTTGGGAGGATAGCGTGGGAATTGCACAACATCATGACAAATTCGTGGAACTCAAAAGATAGATGGACAATCAAGACATCTCCACGATTAGTGACTTATCGTGTTGGCATAGAAGTGGAAGATGGGATGGGTGGAGAACATTGGAAACACCAGAATGTTTGAAGATAGATTACAACTTGCTACAAACACTCCTCCAAGGCTCACTACCAATCCACATCAACTTAAAATATTCTAGAAGCTAGGGAAATTCAAGAATATATAAAGTCAAAGATCGATACAATGAAATTCAAAATAATAACAGAAAAGAGGGCATCTAAAGAAATGTGTGGAACATAGAAGGACTTCCTAAAATAATTTTTTTGCTAGCTTTTAGTTCACTACAAAATCCTGACAGTAGAGAATTTTAAAAAGAGGGGAATTGAAAGACCATCTCACTGCATTATGTGTAAATATGTGGAAGAAAAACAGGAGGGTCTCTTTCTGGATTGCTCCTTTACAAATTAGGTTTGGTGTCCATCTCTTAAAGATCTTCATTTTAATATCATTCTCCCTACAAATTGGGAAGAACTTTTCACTAGATGGAAAGACTATTACCAAGGTTCTTTATTTAAAAAACCAGATTTTACAAGAGCGTGGATTTCTCTCCCCAAATATGTCTGTTGGAAGATATGGATAGCCAGAAACAAAGGATTATTTGAAAACCTTAACCTTTCTCTGAATAGAGTCTCCTCCTCTGCCAAAGCACTATGGAATGAAGCTCTTATATCCAATGGATTGCAACACTTACATCTTGAGCCGTTGACCCCCACTGATAAAAGTTAGACCATAGATCTTCTTTTCCCTATCAAGTCTTCTCCGCTACATGCCAAAAAACCCAACCCTTTAAGATGGCAGATCAGAAAGAACCCAGGAATTTTTTAGCGAATAGTGGACAAAGTTGGATTGTCATACTCTGTTTTTTGATGGGGTCTCCAAAGAAAATATGGGATTGTCACATGTGGGAGTGGTAATTTTTAATCTAGGGGGGAATAAGCAGAAAGATTTTGCTTGGGGCATTGGGAGGAACACCAACAACTATGCGGAGTGGCTAGCTTTACTAAAAGGGCTAGAAATTACTATCACTCTAGGAATCAAAGATATAGAAGTGTTTGGGGATTTGCTACTAGTCATTAGAGAAGTAAGGAAGTTGAAAAAAAATTATAAAATCCCTTCCAACAAGATTCATCACATTTTCATCATTCTTATTAATGAATTTAATGCTCTCAACTTTCTTCATATCCTTCGATAAAAAAACCAATATGCAGATCAAATGGAAAGTTCAAGAGTGCAACTTGACCATGGTTGCATGATTAGCAATGGGAACATTCCCTAACATTGCTCGGTCCCTTGATTCTCGAATAGTTTTTCCTTTCAGCCACTGAAGAACCCTTTTTGCTCACTTTGATGGAATTCAAGACAACTGCAAGCTTTTCGCTGATATGTTCATTTTTTGTCTTCTCTTTCTCTGCAAATTTGTAAGAATTTGCAGCCATCTCACATTCAGAAAGTTTAGAGATAAGATTCACTTTGTAAAAGAAGAGCAGGATATTATGGTTTTTGAAGTCCAATGAATTCAATCCATAATTCTGCCACTCTATTTTTCTTCTTCTTTTTAATACAATCATCGCTTACCCATTTTTGTTATAAAAAAAATATTATTAAAACAACATTTTTTTAACCATAATGGACTTATATATATGCACTTTAAATTTGTTAAAATTCACTTTAATTTATCTTTTGGCTATTAATATGGGATAGAAAAAGGACATATTGTTAGTTAAAAGTGTGTTAATTGTAATATTGTTCACCAATCAAGAATAAGATAGATTCATATAGATATAACAATACTAAACAACATCTTTAATCACAGTAGTGTTATATATATATGTTCCCTAAATTTGAAATTTGTTAAAATTGACTTTAATTTAACTTTTGACTATTGTTTGGATTAAGAAAAGTACATATTTTCACTACAAGTTGAAAATTAATCTTGACAAGTAAAAGTATGATTATATTGTGACCTTAAAAATAATTTTGAGATATTTCACTTAAAATTGTGTTATCTGTAATATCAATCCTATCATGAATAAGACAACCAAAATTATGTTCCCTTTAATAGCATAAATGAGACATAAAACTAATCATCGAGTATGAGGTAAAAAACATAACTAATTAAGAGTAAGTAAAGTAAATGTATGTTCACTATGATAGTAGAAATAAGACATAGAAAAACATATCACTATAATATCCAAATGAGGAAGGTTAAACAATGTAATTATTATAAAACCAGCGTAGATCCAAATCCTAGGCTCTATCAAGCGTCTAGAGAGATCAAATCTCTTCTTAGGTATCCATTGATATCTTTTTAGGTAAGGTCCACATATATTATTATTATTATTATTATTTAATATTATTTATGGTGGGCATATAGTATTTATTATTATTTTTTATTTTGTTAGAAATGAACATTACAACATTTCCCCATGGTTTTAAAACCATATGCAAGGCCTTGCACATGGTCTTAAAACCATTTGCAAGGCCCTCCTAAACCATGTACAATAAAACCATGGGTTGTGTAAGAGGCCTTGCACATGGTTTTAAAACCATCTAGAAGGCCCTCCTAAACCATGCACAATAAAACCATGGGTTGTTTAGAAGGCCTTGCAAATGGTTTTAAAACCATGTGCAAGCCAACATTTTTTGCGGATAATTCAATTTTTCATTTTTTATTATTTTGTTAGGTAGGAACATTACAACATCTCCACCATATTGTGTTTTTTTCTTGATCCACATTTTTTTATAGATAATTAAATTTTTACTTTTTTATTGTTTTGTTAGGTAGGAATATTACAACATCTTCCATTTTTTAAGGATAATTAAATTTTTACTTTTTTATTGTTTTGTTAAGTAGGAATATTACAACATCTTCCCCATATTAGGTGGTTTTTGTGGCAGACATTTATTTTAGCCTATAATTAAAAAAATTATTTGTTATTAATAAAAATAACGTTAAGTAACGTTACATAACATTACGTAACGTTACAAGATCTCTGCCATACTGGGCTCTAGAGCGCCTAATCATAAAAAAAAATGTAAAATAGGAAATGTAGAAACAACTAAGTAAAAGCATGGTTGTATTGTTACAATAAAGCCAATATGAATTTAGGATGAGTTAAAGTATTTTGAATATAACAATACAAAGTTAATCCTAAAGTAAGATAGATAAAAGAATTTTCAATATAATATTAAAAAGTTAATCATATGAAATAACATTCAAAACAATCTAAGAATAAAACATGTAAAAGTATGCTTGGTGTAATATTAAAAATAATTTCTTATTAAAATATAAGTAAAAATTTGATTTGTTGTAACATTAAATCAATCTTAAAATAAATAATCAATAAAAAAATAAACTTAATTTATTAATATTTACTTTGATAATGTAATAACTAAATTTGATAACCAAAACAATAAATTGTATATAAAATGAAAGTTATATTTAATGTAATAACTAAACTTATACAAGAAAACCATAGATTGTATATGAGAATAAATAAATTTAAAGAAAGAAAAAAATAGTTCTTAAAATCGGTTTGATATCATATTAAAAATTAGAATGAAAATAAAAGAATATTAAAAATGTAAAAACAAAGAAAAAAAACATCCGATTATCTATTAAAAATGTTAAATATATTTTATTCAAAAATTTATTAAAATCAAAGTTTAATAAAGTGATTTTGAAAACATTTTGTAATATATAATAAAGAAAGATATTTCATATTCCTATGCTATAGTTTTAATGAATATACATAAAAATATAAATAAAAGTATCTTAGACTGCTAAAACTCTTATATTTCAAAGCATTTTCTTTATAATAGTAATTTAAGCTATAAAAATTAACCTTTAACTAAAATATTTAAAACTACAATTTTTTTTCAAACTTAAAATATTATTTTATATTTAAGTTATTTGAAATTTAAGTTATTTCACTCAAAACTATTTTGGAATATGAAACTTATCCTTATAGAGGTCCCTTAAAACATCGTACACACTGGTTCTTACTCATTCTTAAATTGGTTAATGATAGCATTATGCGTGAAAAATTTAAACTCTGTCATCATGCATGTCCGAATGCATTACCATACTGTTCAAACATTAATGGTCAAAGCTATGGATTTGCAACTTCAAATGCTTAGGAATGGTCTCGTAAAATCTCAAGTTCGCAAGGAACGAACGTGCACGATCGGTAAGTTCTGGCCCGTCAAAACCGGGCAAAAGTAGCCCACTGGTCCATTCATTGTTGGCAGGTCATCTCAAATGGAGAATTGTGACCACACTGTCCAGTCCAATATCGCCAGATGTCACATGTCTCAACTTTCTTCCACTCCAATATCCTCCCAGTGTTTTCCTGTCACCCGCTATGGCAAATAATTCCAGCGCTGTCACCCGCTATGGCAAATAATTCCAGATATCCACTGCTGATTAATCATTAATGACTGCAAAAGAAGAAAGGTAATAAATATGTCAGCATTGCATTAGTTTGCCCATCTTTATCGCTCAGCTCGTCCTGTTAATAAATATTCTATCCCATTTGCCCTTCTATTCCATAGAATTTGGATTTGGTTTCATATTTTATTCAAACATCTGGTTATTCTATTTAGGGTTTGGTGGCTGTCAGCTAGCTGTTTGTACTGTAAAACAGCTCTATACTGGTAAAGTGTTTTCTTCCGTGTTTTAGAGATCCATCGCATTACTAAATCATGGGTCGTGGTGTTAGCAGTGGTGGAGGGCAGAGCTCTTTGGGTTACCTTTTCGGCTCAGCGAAACCCTCAAAAACACAGCCAAGCCAAGAAAACCCTAAAAATACACAACCTCTTCCCCCCAACAACTCGTCCGTGACAAATCCAGAGTCCTCATCGTCATCAAGCGTGGCTAAAACATCCAATAACTACCATCGAGCTGATGGCCAAAACAGTGGGAATTTCATTACTGTAAGTGGTTTCTTCCACTCGTTTTGAACTCTTCTTTTTCGATCGTATTTTCTGTCTCAGTTGTATTACGATTTGATAATATATATGTCCATTCGTTCATAGCATCTCCTTGTTTATTCAGGGACGACCTTCAACGAAAGTGCAGTCTGTGCCAGGAGGAGGATCATCCCTTGGGTATCTTTTTGGAGAGAAAAAATGAAAAATTGTAGCCATCGTTTTGGGTGCATTGATCCTTTTCCATATAGGGAAATGGTCACAAAAAGCCTCAGTTATGGGTTTTCCATATCTATAACAAATACTTATATATTGTAAACTATTAGATCAAATAAGGAAAAAGGCGAGTCTGCCATCGAATAAAAGAATACCTAAACCACTCCCTATCTTTGTAATAGGCAAAGGTTGTTAATGCAGATCCCATGCGCTGTTGGGATGTGTTGTTGTAGAGTTATTTGTAATATAAATCTTTGCATAACAGCTGTTTCTGTTTCTTTTAATGTATAAGATGTTTGGATTGGCTTATAGAATTAAATAAATGCAACAAAGGAGTTGGATTCTCTCGTAGTTCAGTAAACTTACAAGCATCAACCACAACGAATGATAGAAAACATATATACAGAAGACAGCAGTTATAACTCTCCAATGATTTCAGACTTCACAATATCATTTAGAAGTGCTTCATATATGTAAACTTCTAGACTGAACAATTGTTTCCCTTAACTAATTTCTAATGCAACTGTCAATCAAATGCTCAATTGCCTAAACATGATTTAGGAAATTTCTTAATCTACTCAGGATCGAATCCATATTTTGTTCTACAAGTCAGGATGAAAATCAAAAGCGATTCTATTGGATTTCACAAACTTTGCCTTTATTAAAGGTTTGGTAAAAGTTGTCTACTATTTGCACTATTTGCTCACTGGTTGAAGAATATAATTGCAGCTTAATAGGTTCATAAGGATGACCTGACTGATTTAGTTTTGATCGGCCTGAACGCCCATATTGGGATTTGATTAGAACATTCATTGTCAAATTATGAAGTAGTAGGTTGCTCCTATGATATTCCCAACTCATCAAGAATTTTTCAAATCCAAACCGTTGTTTCGATGCAGTAACTGATCCACAATATTCAGCTTCTGCAAAAGAAAGAACAACAGAAGATTTCTTCTAGCAAGACCTTGAAACTAGAACCGCTCCACGATATTCAGTCTCTGCAGAAGAAAGAACAATAGAAGATAGTTTGTTGCAGAACCTTGAAACCGGCCTAGAATCTAACATCTGTACAGGAAAGAGGAATAGCAGATTGCTTCTTGGAAGACCATGAAACAGGACTAGATTCCAACCTATGTAGAAAGAGAAATAGTAGATTGCATCTTGCAACACCATCAAACTGGATTAATCCAACAAACAAATGAAATATCACACTTTTCATGTGTTAAGCAAGTAAGACTTCTAGCTCGCAATTTGTTGGAAGTCTGTAATTACAGAGGCAACAACGCCCAAATGTGTAACTGCTGAAATTTTGAAGAGCTGCCACCGCCACACCGAGGCGAGGCAGTCATCAGATTATAAAAATTGTGAAAAGCTTTTTTTCCTCCACAGAATGGGGCCAGCAATGGCATATCATTTTTGAATGGCCAAGCTAGATTTTTTTTATTTTGTTAGTATGCAGCAACATTTAGTTTTGTAGAAATAAGTTTATTATGAAGGGTCAATTAGCAGTTAATGACACACTAAGCTGAAAACATGATAAATACTATATTGTAATCCTAATTCAGACACAACAAAGATATAGAAATATAGATACAAAGTTGAAGTTAAAACTCAGAATTTTACTGTATATTTTTTTTATACTCTATTTTTGAGTTTGAAAACTCATATTTATTTTGAAATTAGTTTGTTATAGCAACTTGAGAGATAAAAGTATATTTTTTTAAGTATAGATGTGTTAAATGTGTTTTATTGTTGAAACACAGTATCAGTTTTAATTCTATGAAAGGGTCATCAAAACGAAGTTAAACAGTGAGTTGCAACTCAGATGCAACTGTAACAATCAGCTGCAACTTAGCTACAACTGTCCTTTAGATTATTGTTACCTACACAGTAAGTTGCAACAGTTAGCTGCGACAAAGCTGCAACAATCCTGTTGCTTAGAGTAAGAGAAGCACCCCAAAGTGGTATCAAAAAGTGGTTGAGTTTTCTTTCTCATTTTTTTTTTTCTGTTTAGAGTTATTTGGAAGCTAATTTGTGATGGCTACTAAGAGTAGTGTAGTACAACCACAAATTTATGTGTTGAGTGAAATAATCTATGATAGATAGTTTATTAAGATGAGAAATATTATGTACTCAGGATCTTTGGGATTTTGTTGGGTAAGTAGAACCAGCTAATCAAGTTGCTGAATTGGCTCTATCAAATGTTCAGCATGTTCTCTTGAAGGAAAATAGGAAGAAGGACAAAAAGCTCTCGGCCTTATTCAACATTGTCTAAGTGAATCCATGTTTTCGAAAATATCAAGTGCTGAGTATTCAAAGAAAGCTTGGGACACTCTTGAAAATTGTTATCAAGGTGTGACTAAGGTGAAGAATGTTAAGTTGCAAAACTTGAGAAGAGACTTTGAGAATCTGAAGATGAAGGACAGCGAGTGTCACATACCCCAATTTTGTAAAATTATGTAAATTGTTTTATTATATTTCTCAGACATTATGTTAAACTTAATCCTAAGTAGGGATTGATGACTCAGCACAGTCAATAGTAATGGAGTGTAATTCAGAATATATTATTATTAATAAATAAATTATGGAGACAACATCATGGGAGAGCTGTTAAAAAGAGGTTACTGGTCAAAGTGGTGAATAGAACTAGGTGGAAAGGCAAAAGACAAGTGGAAACATCCTCAAACACTTCCTAAGTTGCAGGTGGCAACTTCCCTATATTTGGGGTCATGATTCCCCAAGAAAGTGGAAGCAGAGCAGGTGGCTCATTAAATGACAGTTAACCCAAAAAAGACCTAGGCAATCTTTTAAAAAGTACTAAATGAAGAGAGCTCAGGCTGCTCAGTTAGTTTCCAGAGAGAATTCATTCAGGGGAATGTTATTCCGGAAATTCATTGAGGAAGAGGGAAATATAGTAAGAAAGTTGTTCTAAGAGGATTGTTGCACTAACTTGATTTTTATTTATAGCTATTGAGCTGAAGAGAACTGACTGATAGTTCTGAGTTAATACTGGGTTTCAAGACTGGTATCTGAATTTGCTGCACCTAGTTCCAGCCAGGGAGACCAGAGCAAGCTCGGGGGTCCTAAGGAGTCGCTATGTGAGCGCTCTCCAGGAGTTGGTAGGGAGAAATGGCCTCCCATTGCTGTTGTTGTCCACAGTTTCAACATGTTCTATCACTTATCTTTTATGTTAAATGAGTATGAATGGATGCATGTCATGTTTATATTATATGTTTGAAGAGTTAGTTAGTTTAGTAATGTGAGTATCTCAAAATAGTAGTAGTTAAACCTCTTGCTGAGTTAAAGATTTATTGTGTTTTTCCACATCTGGGATCACCAGATCGTACTCCAGCAAAGTATCTCAGTATTGTGAAGTAGTATCCTTCTGAACCGAGTTTCCTAATTAGTTACTTTCAGTAACTGCAAGTGTTTTACAAACTCATAAGTTATTTTCTAATAGTCTTAAAAACTACTTCCTAGTACTGTATCTTGTTTCGAGTAAATGCTAGCTATAATAAAGAAAAGATAGAATAAGTATTTCTGCTATTTAAATCTTATAATTGTTATTTTCCAGTATGAAAGAATCTAACCTCTTAATGTTAAAAAAAAGAAACAATACTGACAGTAGGATATAATTACTTATCGGTTTGATTTTATAGTTAAATCCTAGTGGTGTTAGTCTGTATTTTGGTTAAGAATGCAGTTATTTAAGTACTGAATCTTCTTTTATTTAAAACAAGCTTAAACATATTTCAAAACTGTTATACTATTTTTCAAATATGGTAAATGAATGTTATTTTATACACAAGAATTTATATACATATGTATATGAGAATAAACTTAAGTATTAATTGAGTATTAAGTAAATATACTGAGGTATTATAACTAAATAAATAAACTAAACCAAATATTGAATAACAACATTAAATAACAATCATAATAACATTGATAAGAAGCAATATCTTTATAGTATCACTAATAATGTATCTATATTATATACATTATAAAAGTAACATTTAAAGTAATATTTTATTACTACAATTATAAACCTAGACTATTTATACTCTATGTAGTATAAAATGATTAATTTATACTTGAAAACAATTGTAGAATATAATAAGAGTACAACACGCTTATAAAATTTGAAAGGTATGCATCTTGCTTTTACAAGTTTCTAATAAATAGAAGTGAGGGTATAAACCAGTACATAAACCTTAACAACAAATCTATTTAACAATAAGTTCGAGAATACTTTGACTACCGAATTCTTTATATAACGAGATAAAATACAGTATTATAATATTACCAAGATTAATGCCAGAAAGTAGTATCACAGCCATAATATTGGTTTAAGGGTATAAACCCTATATATTATTTAAGAAGTAATATATAAATAGTAAATCAAAGAACATAACCCTACAGTAACTTTATAAAGAGTCTATCAATAGTATAATAACTCAATTATTCTTTTTAAAAGCCAAGGTGTTATTTTAAAAGTAAAGGACCAGAATATTGCTCGAACATCGAGCTTAATCATTATGTTATAATCTATTTATTTTACTCACAGAAACCGACAGAGTTTATATTTTTAATTCATAATGACAGATTAAGCAACTGAACTTAATCTCAACTGTAAAATTAGGGTTGAACCCTACAAGTCCAGTTTATACAAGTAAAATAAATACTAAGAGTTAAGACAATGTTTTCACCTACAGCCGCATCATAAATCCACAGTATAAGTGGTTATAAACCTATATTCTACTTATTCTTGTACAGAGCATAGAATTAAAAATGCATGTGATAAACAAACCCAAAGATACAAGAAAAATTCATAATAAGTCATATTACAAAACTCTCGGTGGAAACCCTGAACAAGTTAACAGCACAGCAAGAGAAACAGAATGTCGAGGCCGTAAACTCGTATACAGGCAGGCTTACAGCCAATGCCCTTTTCTTTATACTGTTTTTCTTTTACAGAAGAAAGACGATTAATTACAATATCGACCGAAGCCGTAACACCCATGCACAGCACAGGGTTTAACCTGTTAAGAATTCATTTTAACATGCAGTTAAAGACTGAACTGATCTGAGGTAACCATAGAGTCGTATCGCTCTAAGCCAACCACTAACAGCCCTAAAAACCAGCAAGGAGGGAACACCATGTTCAGGACCAGGCTTACCGGGAGGTTCCACGGTTGAGATCTTGCGTTTCCCACTCCTTAAGAAGAAGACCAAACCTGCATTACGAAGGGAGAGATTATTAATTTAAAAACCCTTGACATATTCGGGTTAAACTAATTTATGAAATGGAAAATGAAAATATTGAATTGTAGCTTACCGGCGAGTTTGAAGGAAGTGCAGCCACCGTAAAAATACTGATAACCATGAGCAGAGGAAGCATAAACCCTTCCTTTGTCACCGAGAAGGACGGGTTGGCAGGAGCAAAGGATACCTTTCACAATGGGAGCAGTGACAGTATCGAGTCAAAGAAATGGACTCACGCAGTAACAGGGTCGACAATGGTGTCGAAAGGAAAAACCCTACGTTTACAGTAAACCATTAAACCACCAACATCAAGCTTCTTACTCCCACATAGTGCAGTAGATGAGCACGAAGGACTGGAGCAGCATAGAAGCTGCTATCAAGCAAGCTACAGCAAAAATGAACCAGGAGGGTTTGCAGAGCGACCAAGCCTGAAGACGAAGGAGAAATGACAAATTAGGGTCGAGTCAACGGTTTTATAACACCAGTGCATGGTCAAGGAGTGACCACGTCAGTACTTTAATACATTGCATGCAAGTGGGTCGAAGTTCTAATGTTCTACGACGAAGTCTGCCAATTGATTGCTTTCCAAACAAATCATAGCATGGATATTCCATTGGGTCGCTATACTATGGTTTTACCTGCCACATAATTCACCATCATGAACATTAGAATAATGCGCTTAAAAACTATGTGTTGTACATATTAACACTTGCTTTATATATATTAAAAAGTTATAAGGATAGAGGTATAATGTTGAGTTATAGTGGTTCATAAAACTTACTACCATATGGCCAACTACCCTAGTCTCAAGTGAAGACAATAGATTTATCATATCTTTAAGTCTATAAAATAATAGAGTAATGTTAAGTATAGCTGTTTACAATTCTACAACTATAATGCCTATTGCTATAGCTTTGCATAGATAGTAAAAGACTAGTCATTCTCTCTTTATATGATTTTAACTTGTAGAATTCAAGCTATATAACCCACAAATTTGAAATAAGGTTACTCTAGTCCATTTTACTTGTTATTACCAATATAATAACAATCTCTTAATAGTCTTAGATTCTTTATGATATCAATTAGACTTTTGTTATCTTCATGCTCAAATATTTACAAGGATTGTGTAATTGAGTATATGTTAGGCGGTTTATGAAAATTATTATAACCATTCTTGTTGGTAGTATAGTCTGGAAACTCATAAATGAGTTTAATCATGATAATCTAGAACTAATTCTAAAGATGCTTAAAGATTTTATTCAATTGTCAATCATGGAAATAGAAGTAGTTTTCCCATCAATGCAAACCCTTAAAATGTAAGAGGAGACATGTATCAGACAGTAAACCTTGTAAATTGCTGGAAGTAAGAAAAGTACATATTGATATTTTAACTCCAGATCCTTTACAATTGTAATTACAGATCAAAACATATTCTGAATTTAAACTTGGCATGATGCAGTGACAACGAATGAGTAGAATATGGTTTGAATATGGTAACCCAGTTATAATTACTGTGCTAGATAAGAAATATTATTTACTTCTACTTTTGCATTTCAGTAAACTCATCAAATAATCCAGTACTCCATAAGGATACTTAATGTTGATGCTATGAAGGAAAAGCCTTACCTTTAAAAGCTTGAAAAACCTGGCTAGTATGCATATACTTTTACTGAATGATTTGGTACAGCAATTTGTTATCTAATACTTTAAAAATTGGTTAGAAGCGACCCGAACTTTACCTGTATATCTGTAAGAGAAAGAAAACTGCTGCATTAGCTTGGAAGCTAAGTAAGTCGAGTCTGTCATGGCAATTCCCCTTGTGGTTGCAAACAGAAAACAATCAGTAACTGACAAGAAAACTCATCTTTAAAGTTAAGTATAATAAAAGATCATTCAGTTACAATTCTGGTAACATAAACTAATCAAACAGTTAATGGCTGCATTTAATAAGATTATATGCTATTTTTAAAAGTTTTAAATTTTTCAAAATTTCTGGGGTTTTGACATGTGGTATCAGAGCCAGGTTCAAACACTAGGCCTTAATGTGACTCAACTAGTTTCCGCAGAACAGTAAACAAAAATTTATGTACTAACTTGTAATTTGTTTTATGCAAAAGTAGAAAAATTCTTTTTCTGAATCTAACAGGCAGGTATGGAGAAGCTGGGAGAATATGCTGAGGAGTCTCCAAACACCGAGACAAAACAGATGTCTAGAGAACCTATGATAGAGGAGATAACTGATCACTCCCCAGAGCTGATGCAGACTATAAAAGAGTTAAAGACTGAAATAGAATTAGTCAAGAAGGACAATGAACGGATTCTGAAAACTCAAGAGGAGTTAAATCAAATTTTGATGGAAAAATTTCAGACTAAAGGGAGAAGTAAAAGATCTGAATCTAAAGAAGTTAGCCATCAGAAAGGATCTAAAAAGATGAAATTAGTTAAAGCTGATAGCAGTTCCTCATATGAAAGATTCAGGGAACATCAAAGCTACTACTCTACTAGTGACAGTAGTGAGGCTGAACTGTATAAGAGCAAGAAAAAGTACAGGCCATATGGAGAGATTTCTGGGGAGTTCAAGAAAATGAATCCCCCAACTTTCAATGGAGAAACTGAAAAACAAGAAGAGGCAGAGTCTTGGTTATCTGGGATGAGAAAATATTTTTAGATATACAACTATTCAAATCAGCTGAAAGCGAGAATGGCCATCTATAACCTTTCTGGAAAGGCAGATATATGGTGGCAAGATTTGAAAAGGGTTAAGGGGATCAAAGAAAAAGAGGTCAATTGGAGTACCTTTAAAAGGTACTTCAAAAAAAAATTTCTGTCCGAACAATACTATGATGAAAGGGCCAAGGAATTTTATGAGTTAAAGCTTGGATCCATGACTATGAAGGACTTAAACAGTAATTTTTTAAGTCTGTTAAGGTATGTGCCATATTTAGTTGATGAAAAACCTAAAGTACAGCGGTTTCTCAGCTGCCTGCCATACCATATAAAGGACAGAATCAAATATGATAACCCCAAAACTCTGGAAGAAGCCATGCGGAAGGCAAATTTCTGTTTTGAACAGAACAAAAAGAAGGAAGGAATAGCCAACTGGAAGGCTAAAAAGAATGGTAATCAGCCTGGATTCAAGAAAAAGGAGTTTGTACCTCAGAAAAATTTCAGGAATAACAAGAACAGAAAGCATTCTAATGGTAAGAACTTCCAGGGGAACAGAAATGGTGCTTCTAATAATTCCAATAATTCCAATAACTTCAAGGGAAAGGAAGCTTCTAACAACCATGGAAATTTCACTAAAAATTTCGAATGGAAGGAGGCTGTCAAGTGCTGGGAGTTCAATGGCCCACACTATGCTTCAGTTTGCCCAAACCGGAAGAAGCCAAACAACAATATTCATACCATACAAGATGAAATGACTGTTGGAGACTTTGCAAGGACTATGACCCGAATCAATGCAGCGTTGGAGAACCGCCAAGCTAATTATCAAACTTCCATGGTGGAAGTAGAAGGTATGGTTAACAAAACCCCTATAACTATTTTAATAGATCCAGGTGCTAGCCTTAGTTATATTTCACCGCAGATAGTAGAAAAGTGTAATCTGACTGTTGAAAAGTTTGATAACTCTTGGTTAGTACAACTAGCCACTAGGGCAAAAAGGAAGGTAATCTGTTATGTTAAGGAATGTGCTTTAGATATGAATGATTTTAAAACCACTGTTAAATTAAATGTTTTGCCACTTGGCTCGTATGACATACTTATTGGTATGGACTGGTTAGAACAGCATAGGGTAGTTTTAAACTGTTTTGATAAAACATTTACGTGTGTGAATAATAATGAACAGCTTGTAACAGTTAAGGGTATTCCTAGGAAAACTGTAATGAGGCAGATTTCTGCCTTGCAACTCAAAAGAGCAGTCAGGAAAGGGTGTAAAGCCTATGCTGTAACTATTACAGATGAGGAAAGTAAATTTGAAATAGATAAAATAAAAATAGAGGATATTCCTGTGTTAAATTAATTTATTGATGTTTTTCCGGAGGAAATTCCAGGATTACCTCCTAGGAGGGAACTGGATTTCACAATTGAGCTGGTACCAGGTGCTGTACCCAGATCAAAGGCTCCGTATCGTATGAATATTCTGGAACTTAACGAATTAAAATCACAGTTAAAAGAATTAATAGATAAGAAATACATTCGACCTAGTGTGTCCCCTTGGGGAGCACCAGTAATTTTTGTTAAAAAGAAAGACGAAACTATGCGACTTTGCATAGATTACCGTCAACTAAATAAAATGACAATTAAAAACAGATATCCGTTGCCTCGCATAGATGATCTATTTGATCAGCTGCGTGGAGCTACGGTGTTCTCGAAGATAGACCTGAGATCAGGCTATCATCAGGTAAGAATTAAAGAAGAGGACATTTTCAAGACAGCTTTCAGAACAAGGTATGGACATTACAAATTTGTCGTAATGCCATTTGGGCTTACTAATGCCCCAGCCATCTTTATGTATCTAATGAATAACATAATTCATAAATACTTGGATAAATTTGTTGTCGTATTCATCGATGACATCTTAATCTATTATAAAAATGAAGAGCAACATAAGGAACATTTACGAATAGTCTTACAAGAATTGCGAGAGCAACAGCTCTTTGCGAAATTCAGTAAGTGTGATTTCTTCAGGGATGAAATCCAGTACTTAGGTCACGTGGTGACTAAGGAAGGGATTTCAGTTGATCCTTAAAATATCTGGGCAATCGAAGATTGGCCAATACCAAAAGACGTAATAGATGTTAGGTCCTTCATGGGAATTACCGGTTACTACCGGAGGTTTATAGAAGGTTTTTTTTCAAAAATAGCTAACCCAATCACTTCTTTGCAAAAGAAAGGCAAGAAATTCGATTGGAACCAAAAATATGAAGAAAGCTTTAAAAAATTAAAAACTTTATTAACAACTGCGCCTATTCTAAGAATAGCAGATCCTAATAAGGATTTTGTGGTTTGTACCGATGCTTGTAATGATAGTCTAGGCAGAGTGCTGACTCAGGATGGGCATGCCATAGCCTATGAGTCCAAGAAATTAAAGATCCATGAAAAGAATTATGCCACTTATGATTTAGAACTTGCTGCTGTTATTCATGCCTTAAAAATGTGGCGACACTACTTAATAGGTAGAAAGTTTACTTTAATGACTGATAATAAGGGCTTGAAATACCTTTTAGATCAGCCTAACTGAAATGCAAGGCAAGCAAGATGGTTAGCCTTCTTAAGTGAATACGATTTCGAAATTCAACATATAAAAGGAAAAGAAGATAAGGTAGTTGATGCTTTGAGTAGAAATGCAAAGCTGAATTTTACAACAACAATCAGTACTTATGTTTCTGATTTAAATGAACAACTGATTGAAGGAATAAAATTGGATGAAATTTATCAAAAATTACAAGCTACGGCTAAAGAGGAACCTACATAAAGTTTAATAAAGGGTTATAGTATAAATAAAGATGGAGTTTTATTGTTTAAGGACAGACTGTATGTGCCTAATGTGCCTAAAGTTAAATTGCTGACTCTGAATGAAATTCATAAAACCCCTTACTCAGGGCATCCAGGCTACCAGAAGACTGTCACCATGTTGAGAAAAAATTATTTCTGGCCTAATATTAAATCTAAAGTAGCTGAGTATATAGCTAGATGTTTGGACTGTCAACAAGTGAAAACAGAACATCAACATCCAGCTGGGTTACTGCAACCTTTTCCTATTCCTAGTTGGAAATGGGAAATAATCAGCTTAGACTTCATTACTGGATTACCCAGAAATCAAAATCAGAATGATTCAATTATGGTGGTAGTAGATAAATTAAGTAAAGCATCACATTTTATTCCTGTTAAGACCACTTACAAGGCTGCAAACATAGCTGACATATTTCTAAAGCAAATTTTTCGGCTACAAGGTGTACCAAAGGTTATTATTTCAGACAGGGATCCTAAATTCACAGGGAATTTATGGAAATCCTTGTTTAAGGGATTAAACACAACACTGAATTTCAGCACCTCTTTCCATCCTCAGACGGACGGACAAACTGAAAGAGTTAATCAGGTGTTGGAAGATCTGTTAAGAATGTACGTCAAGGATCAACCAAGTAAGTGGGAGGATTACTTGCATTTAGCAGAATTTGCATACAATAACAACTATCAATCATCACCTAAGTTTAGTCCTTTTGAAATTCTGTATGGGTGTAAATGTAACACTCCTACCTCCTGGAATAATCCAGTAGATAGATTAGTGTTGGGACCCAAATTATTAAAATAAATGGAAGATATTGTGAAACAAGTGCAGGAGAATTTGAAGATTGCCCAGGATCGGCAAAAGAGCCAAGCAGATTTGAAAAGAACTCCTAAAGAGTTCCAAGTGGGTGAGCACATGTTTATAAAGGTAAGACCAAAGAAGAGCTCCCTAAGATTAGGGAGTTGTGCAAAATTAACGCCACGTTATTGTGGTTTGTTTGAAATTTTATCTAGAATTGGTCAAGTTGGATATCAGCTAGCGTTACCCCCTAATTTAAAAGTGCGCAATGTTTTTCATATTTCTGTTCTGAAAAAGTATGTTCATGATGATACTCATGTGATTGATTGGAACGTTGTACAGGTAGAACCAGAAGGAGAAGTTCTGGTGGAACCGGACTGTGTCCTCGGGAGGAGGGAATTTACTCTGTGGAACCGCACGATTGGACAGCTGAAGGTGCAATGGAATCACCTTAGTCCTGAAGAAGCTACTTGGGAACTAGAAAGTAAGATGCGGGAAGCATACCCGAATCTATTCCAGGAGGTTCCTGAGGAAGAAGAATAAGTAACATCGAGGACGATGTTACATTTTAAGGGGGTGTGTATGTCACATACCCCAATTTTGTAAAATTATGTAAATTGTTTTATTATATTTCTGAGACATTATGTTAAACTTAATCCTAAGTAGGGATTGATGACTCAGCAGAGTCAACAGTAATGGAGTGTAATTCAGAATATTTTATTATTAATAAATAAATAATGGAGACAACAACATGGGAGAGCTGTTAAAACGAGGTTACTGGTCAAACTGGTGGATGGAACTAGGTGTAAAGGCAAAAGACAAGTGGCAACATCCTCAAACACTTCTTAAGTTGCAGGTGGAAACTTCCCTATATTTGGGGTCATGATTCCCCAAGAAAGTGGAATCAGAGCAGGTGGCTCATTAAATGACAGTTAACCCAAAAAAGACGTAGGTAATCTTTTAAAAAGTACTCAATGAAGAGAGCTCAGGCTGCTCAGTTATTTTCCAGAGAGAATTCATTCAGGTGAATGTTATTCAAGAAATTCATTGAGGAAGAGGGAAATACAGTAAGGAAGTTGTTCTAAGAGGATTGCTGCAGTAGCTTGATTTTTATTTACAGCTATTGAGCTGAAGAGAACTGACTGATAGTTCTGAGTTAATACTGGGTTTGAAGACTGGTATTTGACTTTGCTGCACCTAGTTCCAGCCAGGGAAACCAGAGCAAGATCGGGGGTCCTGAGGAGTCGCTGTCTGAGCGCTCTCCAGGAGTTGGTAGGGAGGAACAGCCTCCCATTGCTGTTGTTGTCCACAGTTTCAACAGGTTCTGTCACTTATCTTTTATGTTAAATGAGTATGAATGGATGCATGTCATGTTTATATTATATGTTTGAAGAGTTAGTTAGTTTAGTAATGTGAGTATCTCAAAATAGTAGTAGTTAAACATGTTGCTGAGTTAAAGATTTACTGTTTTTTTCCACATCTGGGATCACCAGACCGTACTCCAGCACAGTATCTCAGTATTGTGAAGTAGTATCCTTCTGAACCGAGTTTCCTAATTAGTTACTTTCAGTAAGTGCAAGTGTTTTACAAACTCATAAGTTATTTTCAATTAGTCTTAAAAACTACTTCCTAGTACTGTATCTTTTTTCCAGTAAATGCTAGCTGTAATAAAGAAAAGATAGAATAAGTATTTCTGCTGTTTAAATCTTATAATTGCTATTTTCCAGTATGAAAGAATCTAATCTCTTAATGTTAAAAAAAAAGAAACAATACTGACAGTAGGATATAATTACTTATCGGTTTGATTTTACAGTTAAATCCTAGTGGTGTTAGTCTGTATTTTGGTTAAGAATGTAGTTATTTAAGTACCGAATCTTCTTTTATTTAAAACAAGCTTAAACAGATTTCAAAATTGTTATACTATTTTTCAAATATGGTAAATGAATGTTATTTTATACACAAGAATTTATATACATATGTATATGAGAATAAACTTAAGTATTGATTGAGTATTAAGTAAAAATACTTAGGTATTATAACTAACTAAATAAACCAAACCAAATATTGAATAACAACATTAAATAGCAATCATAGTAACATTGATAAGAAGCAATATCTTTATAGTATCACTAATAATGTATCTATATTATATACATTATAAAAGTAACATTTAAAGTAATATTTTATTACTACAATTATAGACCTAGACTATTTATACTCTATGTAGTATAAAATGATTAATTTATACTTGAAAACAATTGTAAAATATAATAAGAGTACAATAGGCTTATAAAATTTGAAAGGTATGCACCTTGCTTTTACAAGTTTCTAATAAATAGAAGTCAGGGTATAAACGAGTACAGAAACCTTAACAACAATTCTATTTAACAATAAGTTGGAGAATACTTTGACTACCGAATTCTTTATATAACGAGATAAAATACAGTATTATAATATTACCAAGATTAATGCCAGAAAGTAGTATCACAGCTATAATATTGGTTTAAGGGTAAAAGACATGTATATTATTTAGGAAGTAATATATAAATAGTAAATCAAAGAACATAACCCTATAGTAACTTTATAAAGACTCTATCAATAGTATAATAACTCAATTATTCTTTTTAAAACCCAAGCTGTTATTTTAAAAATTAAAGGACCAGAATATTGCTCGAACAACGAGCTTAATCATTATGTTATAATCTATTTATTTTACTCACAGAAACCGACAGATTTTATATATTTAATTCATAATGACAGATTAAGCAACTGAACTTAATCGCAACTGTAAAATTAGGGTTGAACCCTACAAGTCCAGTTTATACAAGTAAAATAAATACTAAGTGTTAAGACAATGTTTTCACCTACGGCCACATCATAAATCCACAGTATAAGTGGTTATAAACCTATATTTTACTTATTCCTGTATAGACCATAGAATTAAAAATGCACGTGATAAACAAACCCAAAGATACAGGAAAACTTCATAATAAGTCATATTACAAAACTCTGGGTGGAAACCCTGAACAAGTTAAGAGCACAGCAAGAGAAATAGAATGTCGAGGCCGTAACCTCGTATACAGGCAGGCTTACAGCGAGTGCCATTTTCTTTATACTATTTTTCTTTTATAGAAATCTTAAATACATAAGAAAGACGATTAATTACAATATCGACCGAAGCCGTAACACCCATGCACAGCACAGGGTTTAACCTCTTAAGAATTCATTTTAACATGCAGTTAAAGACTGAACAGAGCTGAGGTAACCACAGAGTCGTATCGCTCTAAGCCAACCACTAACAGCCCTAAAAACCAGCAAGGAGGGAACGCCATGTTCGGGACCAGGCTTACCGGGAGGTTCCACGGTTGAGATCTTGCGTTTCCCACTCCTTAAGAAGAAGACCAAACCTGCATTACAAAGAGACAGATTATTAATTTAAAAACCCTTGACATATTCGGGTTAAACTAATTTCTGAAATGGAAAACGAAAATATTGAACTGTAGCTTACCGGCGAGTTTGAAGGAAGTGCAGCCACCGTAAAAAGACTGATAACCATGAGCAGAGGAAGCATAAACCCTTCCTTTGTCACCGAGAAGGACAGGCTAGCAGGAGCAAAGGATACCTTTCACAATGGGAGCAGTGACAGTATCGAGTCAAAGAAATGCACTCACGCCGTAACAGGGTCGACAATGGTGCCGAAAGGAAAAACCCTAGGTTTACAGTAAACCATTAAACCACCAACAGCAAGCTTCTTACTCCCACACAATGCAGTAGACGAGCACGAAGGACTGGAGTAGCATAGAAGCTGCTATCAAGCAAGCTACAGCAAAAATGAACCAGGAGGGTTTGCAGAGCGACCAAGCCCGAAGGCGAAGGAGAAATGACAAATTAGGGTCGAGTCAACGGTTTTATAACACCAGTGCATGGTCGAGGAGTGACCACGTCAGTACTTTAATACATTGCATGCAAGTGGGTCAAAGTTCTAATGTTCTACGACGAAGTCTGCCAATTGATTGCTTTCCAAACAAATCATAGCATGGATATTCCATTGGGTCGCTATACTATGGTTTTACCTGCCACATAATTCACCATCATGAACGTTAGAATAATGCGCTTAAAAACTATGCATTGTACATATTAACACTTGATTTATATATATTAAAAAGTTATAAGGATAGAGGTATAATGTTGAGTTATAGTGGTTCATAAAACTTACTACCATATGGCCAACTACCCTAGTCTCAAGTGAAGACAATAGATTTATCATTTCTTTAAGTCTATAAAATAATAGAGTAATGTTAAGTATAGTTGTTTACAATTCTACAACTATAATGCCTATTGCTATAGCTTTGCATAGATAGTAAAAGACTAGTCATTCTCTCTTTATATGATTTTAACTTGTAGAATTCAAGCTATATAACCCACAAATTTGAAATAAGGTTACTCTAGTCCATTTTACTTATTATTACCAATATAATAACAATCTCTTAATAGTCTTAGATTCTTTATGATATCAATTAGACTTTTGTTATCTTCATGCTCAAAGATTTACAAGGATTGTGTAATTGAGAATATGTTAGGCGGTTTATGAAAATTATTATAACCATTCTTGTTGGTAGTATAGTTTGGAAACTCATAAATGAGTTTAATCATGATAATCTAGAACTAATTCTAAAGATGCTTATAGATTTTATTCAATTGTCAATCATGGAAATAGAAGTAGTTTTCCCATCAATGCAAACCCTTAAAATGTAAGAGATGACATGTATCAGACAATAAACCTTGTAAATTGCTGGAAGTAAGAAAAGTACATATTGATATTTTAACTCCAGATCCTTTAGAATTGTAATTAAAGATCAAAACATATTCTGAATTTAAACTTGGCATGATGCAGTGACAACGAAAGAGTAGAATAGGGTCTGAATATGGTAACCCAATTATAATTACTGTGCTAGATAAGAAATATTATTTACTTCTACTTTTGCATTTCAGTAAACTCATCAAATAATCCAGTACTCCATAGGGATACTTAATGTTGATGCTATGAAGGAAAAGCCTTACCTTTAAAAGCTTGAAAAACCTGGCTAGTATGCATATACTTTTACTGAATGATTTGGTACAGCAATTTGTTATCTAATACTTTAAAAATTGGTTAGCAGTGACCCGAAATTTACCTGTATATCTGTAAGAGAAAGAAAACTGCTGCATTAGCTCGGAAGCTAAGTAAGCCCAGTTTGTCATGGCAATTCCCCTTGTGGTTGCAAACAGAAAACAATCAGTAACTGACAAGAAAACTCATCCTTAAAGTTAAGTATAATAAAAGATCATTCAGTTACAATTCCGGTAACATAAACTAATCAAACAATTAATGACTGCATTTAATAAGATTATATGCTATTTTTAAAAGTTTTAAATTTTTCGGAATTTCTGGGGTTTTGACAGCGAGAGTGTTGATAATTTTATTACACAAGTTATGAACATTGTAAACCAACTAAATCAGTATGGTGAAGACCTCTTAGATCAGCGTGTGATTGAAAAATTGCTGAGATGTTTGCCAAAGAAGTTTGAAGCAGTGGTTGTTCCAATTGAAGAGTTTAAAGATCTCAGTCATATCCAGATTGATGAGTTGACTCGCTCTTTGATTGCTCTGTTATCCAACTTTTTGTACCATAAGTTGGGTTACCTGAGGAGCCACCAGTTGACAGACTTGTTCAAAGTCTGATTCCAGTGTATCAGTTGATTCGTCTGCTTGTCTAGCCAATATTGGCTAGTCACTTTTTTATTTGAATAATTTTGACCATGGCCCCACGGGGTTTGTAATAAAATGTGCTAGTAGGATATTTTTGAGTGGTTCGCTCTCCTGAGACGTAGAATCTAAATAGGGTATTCCAGGGAGTTTTTTGCCCCTGACAATTATGCTTTGCCTTCAGCCGAGTATAATTGACGAGGTTTTCTCCCGCTTCCTCCAAAGCTGGGATGCCCGATGTTGAATTCTGGGCCTTGGGGGGTTATTAGAGCCCAACTGAGTCTTATAAGCCTACTAGACATTATTTAGATAGATCATGGTCATGTCCTAAGTCATCTGGACACACAAAAAAATTTCGAAAAAATCTTTTTCGAACAGTGAAAAAATATTTTTTAATTTTTAATTACTTTTCCTAAGTTTTTTGGGTTAATTTTTCCATAAATTAAATGGAAAAAGCCCGTTCGTGATCCGGACTCAGAATTCAGTGATTGAAGGCTCTAACCTTAAGCCAAAAATCATTCTTGATCATCCAGCCAGTCAGAACCAACTTTCAGATCAGCAATCGGACACATAATGCCTTTTTACTCAAAAATGTCAGTTTTGAGTAAAAAATGATTTTTAGTAAAAAAATGATTTTTATTAAAAAAATTATTTTTATTAAAAAAAAAAAAGATTATTTTGGAGAAAACTAAAACTCTCCAAATTAATCCAATTTTAATAAAATAAAAGGCTAAATGACATCTCATGGAACACTTATGATGA
>LPNX010076446.1:0-36700 GCA_001517045.1 Pseudotsuga menziesii
TCCTGTGTCTGCGTTAAGAAATCCCTCATATGAAGCACTTTATCAATAGTTTAGACACTTCAATCCTATTCAAACTCAGGTATTTACTGTGCTTTATAACTTAGATGATAATGTTTTAGTTGGAGCACCTACTAGTAGCGGTAAGAATATCTGTGCTGAGTTTGCTTTACTACGATTGCAACAAAAAGGCATAGACAGTGTATTTCAATGTGTCTATATTGCTCCTATAGAAGCTCTTGCCAAAGAGAGATATCGGGATTGGGAGCAGAAATTTGGAAAAGGATTGGAACTAAAAGTAGTTGAGCTGACAGGTGAATCTGCAACTGATTTGAAGCTCCTTGAAAAGGGCCAGATAATAATAAGCACACCAGAGAAATGGGATGCTTTGTCTCGGAGATGGAAACAGCGCAAACTGGTTCAGCAAGTCATCCTTTTCATTGTGGATGAAATTCATTTAATTGGAGGAGAGGGTGGTCCAATCCTAGAGGTAATTGTATCTAGAATGAGGTATATTTCAAACCAAATTAAAAATCGTATCCATATTATTGCGCTTTCCACTTCACTTGCAAATGCTAGAGATCTTGGAGAGTGGATTGGTGCTACTGCACATGGGCTTTTCAATTTTCCACCTGGTGTGCGTCCTGTACCAATTGAGATCCACATTCAAGGGATTGATATAGCCAACTTCGAGGCTCCAATGCAGGCAATGACCAAGCCAACTTACACATCAATAGTTCAACATGGATTGGTGCTACTGCACATGGGCTTTTCAATTTTCCACCTGGTGTGCGTCCTGTACCAATTGAGATCCACATTCAAGGGATTGATATAACCAACTTCGAGGCTCGAATGCAGGCAATGACCAAGCCAACTTACACATTGATGCCAGGGCTCATGTGCCGTATTGATAAATGATTTTTTTTTTTTTAAAACGCCTACAGACGTCGCTTAACCGACGCTTCTGTAGGCGATTTTATTTTTTAAAAACATTCATAAACGTTGCTTAACCGACGCTCAATATCCCTATCCGCCGTTTAATCGACGTTGCTAAATGTCGCTTTTCCGATAGTTATAGTTTCTATCCGTCGCTTAATCGACGTTTCTTAAGGTCGCTTTTCCAACAGTTATAGTTCATATCCGTCGCATAACCGACGGAACATCCTGTCGCTTACACGACAGCCACAGTTGATATCCGTCGCTTATCCAATGGAAATTCTGTCGCTTTACCGACGGAATGAAGAGTTATTTTATTAAAAAAATTTAGTACTGTCGAAGAAATTCCGTCGCTTAACTGACACTGTAAATGTAACCGATGGTTGCTTAGGTGTCGCTTAAGCGACGGTTACCTAGGTGTCGGATCACCGACGAAAAGTTTCCGACGGTTAAAAAAAAATCAAAGTTTCGTTCATGCGACAGGGAAGTGTCGAAAATCTGACATGATATCCATCGGATTTTTGGTCAAAATGTAGTAGTGGTAGATGATCTTACAAGGATAGATGCTATATATTCTTTATTTATGAATTACAGTTAAACAATTCAAGGTTTAGAAGCAACATAGCATATTTTTTCTGAAAATGACTGTTTTAGTCATTTCAGTCATTTATTTCAATGACCTATTTCCAGCAAACAAAGAAGATTTTTCAAAAAATGAAAGGTTTTTCATCATAACATTATTATATACAATAACCTCTCTTAGTTTTTACCCAGGTGTTATAGATTGGGAGCAGCAAATTCATCTTTAGAGGGAAAATGTTCAGAAGTCAAAATGACTGTTCTAGTCATCAAATTAAGATGAATTTTGAGAAAGTGAGAGAGGATTTTATTAAAAACATATCTATCCACAATAAACTCTTTCAGTTTTCACACAGGTGCTATGGTTTATCAGAAACAAAGTCAGTTGTACAGGCCATTTTTCATGTTTTCCAAAGGACTATTTCAACCATCAAATTCAAAGAATTGTTTTGGACAAATGGAATTTAATTTTACAAAAATGAGAGAGTTTTTGATTCCTATTAGGCCTATAATAAAAAACCTCCTTCATTTTTTACACAGTAATCACAAATTGGGATAATTTAAAATATCTTTACAAGTCATTTTTCCAGAAATCTACAATTTTATTATCTGAGTCATCAGTTTCAAAGGAAGATTTCGAGGATCTTGAGATTATTTTGGAGAAATGAAGACATGGGTTTTGTTGGGAACATGTCCAATTAAAAAAAAATATCCCATATTTCACACAGCTGTCACCATTAGAGATATGCAGGGGAAACGTTATTGTAACTATTTCTATTTTTAGAATTCAGTTAGGTTTTGAATTCAAGGTTAGGTAGAGGTTATTCTTATATAAATTAAAATGTAATTTGATAGTTTTAGGCGGAGGATTTTCAAGAGAGGAGAGACTCTACATTGTAATGACTTCAAGTTTTCATTAAATGAATGAAATTTGTAGAGGAGGAATGTAAAATTTGATTTCATTGCAGAGGAGGAGGAATGACTTCAAGTTTTCATTAAATCCCATGCATGTATTGGTATGTTTAAGAGCCACTTGGTCCATCCATACTCCATGGATGACACTTAGAACACTGTCCACCATCTCGACATGGGGCACTTCCTGTGCCACCACAATCGGTTGACCTTACTAGATTTCCTTTAAGCTCTTTTCTGACTCCTAAAAGAATGAAAATATTGCCAAGCGTAGCTGCTTCCTTTCCTGCTCGCTAAAGGATAGGAAAGGGCGTCTACATCGTCTCATTTACATCCTTTTGCAGACCATGTAGACCATCAAATGAAAAGGATGACCTTGGCATATTGAAGCCAAGACCATTCCCCTCTGCATACTTTTATGCTTTCTCAGGCAGAGGGGTGAAACTTTATGAAAAAGCTCACCATGGGTTGTCGTTAAGCTCTTTTCTAGACTTCTCATCAAGAAACTATTGTCGAGCAAACTTGGTTTCGTTCATGCTCATAAAAGTATCTGAATGATTGTCTATTCAGTATAGGTTTAACCTTTTTTGTCCTGATTGGACTACCAACGGTAAAGAAGTCTTTCATCCCCTACAGGATGGGCGAGCTCTCCTATGTATACTTTTATCCTTTTTCAGGCACAGGAGATGTAGAAAGAATTTCTCCTTGCTACACAGGAAGGAATGATCTGAATTTCAGGGGAAATATGGTCTAAATTTGGATGTATGAGTCATAAAAGAATTTAATGAGAGGCCACACATTCTCAGTCATCATAAAAGCATTAAATGGATAGGACACCCTCTCTCATCCATGGTAATTGACAAATCATGGTTTTATTCCATGGTATGGCTTCAAGGCACATTGTACCTCTCTCATCCATGGTATTTTACAACCCATGGTTTTGACCCATGGTATTGCCCCAAGGGACATTGTAATAATGTTATAAAAAGGCTCTATGCCTTCTCAATAAAGCATTCAAGGATTTTTGACATCCTCCACTCTTCTTATTCTATTGCATTATTGGGTTACTGGTTCTGAGTGTCTTTCTTAGTATGGTTTGAGAGGTGAGGCTAAAAGAACTCTCTTTGAGCCTCACCCCTCCATGTGGGATATTTACTCTATTTATGTTACTCTATGCATCAAATGTTAACAATTTTGCAGCTTTAATCCCCTCCTCTCTCAGCATCCAAGCCTTCTGGGTCTCATCCCTTGAGATCTGAATCAAGGAATGGCTCCCTTCTATCTATAGGACAGAAGGGTAGGTTCCTATGTGTGGAAAATGCAGTAAAGAAATTGGACAAAAAGGAAAGCAAATGATAGAAAGAAAATGGCCATGAGCCCCTCTGCAAACAAGGTTAGGGCTTCGCCTTAGCTACCTACAAACAACTATTAAGCTACAATAAACCTACAAAACATGTTAGAAATAAACCTGCAAGAAGAATATGAAAACATGCAAACAATCTATGGGAAGAAATGAAATAAAACACACAAGTATGCCTCTCCTTTGGTGTAATGGACCACCATGCCATGGCTGGAGGAAGCACCTCTCTTTTTCACTCAGCAATGGAGGAGCTATGGCTCAATGGGGAAGATGAGTGGAAGAGAGGGGGATGTGGGTGGCTTGAGAGGAAAAGAGTCTCAAGGCATCCATGGGCAGCATAAAAGTATGCAAGAGAAGAGTTGTTTGAGAGTGACCCCCCACCCTCCTTTTATAGCTTTTTTGGGGACTTTTAGGGTTTTAAGCCCTTGGTCAGGGATTTATCCCCTTTTTCCCTAACTTTAGCTCCTTTTAGGGTTGTTGGCTCCTTTGAGGAGTTTTAGCCCCTTTTTGTAGGCTTTAGCCCCTAGGAGAGTTATTTAGGTTCCTTTTTGGGGTTATTAAGCCCTTTTACTCATTTTTAAGCCTTTTTGAGGGTGTGGGGGTCTAATGGGGTGTTACAAGGGTCGTGAATGGGTGTCCTGCGGTGGCGTAGGCCATGTAGAGCTGAGTGAAGGATTTTTGGCATTAATAGGAGACAACCAACGAAAAAGATCCCACATTGGAGTCTTATTCATGCTTTCAGACTCTCTAAAATTGAAAGCACCATCAAGCATTTAATTTCTCAGGCTCGCCAAAAATCCACGAGATCGTACCCCAACGGTGTCTCTAGACACCACCCCATAGAAAACAGTTTGGTAGCATTCCCACATTGGGTCACCTTGGTTTAGAGTACTCTGCAATGTGTCTTCCTTGGATCCCATCAATATCAAAAGTGTCCACCTCCCCCAAGTATTTCCCATCTGTAGTGAGATTCCCGGTATTACAACTATGATCTCATTCCCATGAGTCAGTTTCATTGCTTGCCTAGTCCTCCCTATCATCATACTCTGAACAAAGGAATTTTGAGTCTAATACACTCCCCCTACCCCTGTTCAACTCTTTCCCTTCCCCCTCCCCCCCATTCAGTGGGTCATTCCACAGATTGTCTCACATCTTTCAGTTATCTCCCTTGCACTTATCATCAAGGAAACACCATTTCCTTAACCTGGGGTAGGTCCCCCTTTGTTGATGACAACAGACATATTCCAGAGGATAGACCCAGAGGTCCCTATATCTTGGTTTCATTAACCTCATTGATGAGTTCCTCAGACCACTTGAGAGGAGTCTGTAGTGCCTCTCGATATGGTTGTTTCTCACGTGCTTGACTCTAGCTACATCATCACAGTGTTGAGATTAGTATAAGGTATTGATCCGTGCAGTATTTGGTCAAAGACCCCAAATGTCCCCTGACTCTAGTACATTGATGAGTCTATTTGAGGGACCTAAACAGGTTATGTCCCTTATGATGTTTGGGTTGTGCTGGAGACAATGTTCAGAATCCTCAGTAGTGCTTCTATGTAGATTTATGATTGATGCAACATAATTGTACCACAGAGACTCTGACTCTCCATCAGTCAGTCCATATAGTTATGTACCATTCCAAATCTAGCAAGCGATCAGTCATGAAGATATACAATTCCTTGAGAATTCCATGGGTCCAATGTAGCATTTCTTTAGGACAGTATTGTATTTATCCTCTCAGTGAGGAAACCACTATGTATCATCAGTTGTTTATGATCGGCTCTTGTATTATAGAGCATAGATCACATTATTCTTTTGACATTGTTACAAGCATGGGGATTCCCACCTTATCCATATACATGTCACACATTATTTGTATCTCACCCATTGATGGGAACCATATTAATATAAAAACCAAAAGCCACCATGCCCCAACCTAGGAAGCACCACCTCTCTGTAGAAAATCCTATGATGTCCTTCAGCCATACGATGAGCTCCTGCCCTCACACATCAGGGAGCAATCTGTTAACCCAAAAAATCCCTCAATCATCTCTACATGGCCTACACCACGCAAGGACACCCATGCATGACCCGCATTTCACCCCATTGGACCCCCACACCCTCAAAAAGGCTTAAGAATGAGCAAAAGGGCTTAAAAACCCCAAAAAAGAGCTTAAATAGTTCTCCTTGTAGCAGGGATTTCTCCTTGCTACAGGGGTAGGAATGGATCCCTTCTATCTATAGGACAGAAGGATAGGTTCCTATGTATGGAAAATGAAAAAAAATAATTGGAACAGACATAAAGAAAAAAAAAGAAAGAATGGTCGTGAGCCCCTTTGCAAACAAGGTTAGGGCTTCACCTTGGCTACCTGCAAACAACTATTAAACCGAAATAAACCTGCAAAACATGTTAGAAATCAAAACTGTAAACAAATAATGGTCAGAAAACAACTAAACTATCAAATAAAACACATAAATAAAACTAAGTTATACCTGTCTTTTGGTGAAATGGGCCACCATGCCTTGGCTGGAAGAAGCACCTCCCTATCTCACTCAGCAATGGAGGAGTTATGGCTCAATGGGGAAGATGAGTGGAAGGGAGAGGGATGTGGGTGGCTTGAGAGGCAAATAGGTCTCAAGGCATCGACGGGAAACATAACAGCATGCAAGAGAGGAGTCCTTTGAGAGTGATCCCCCACCCTCGTTTTATAGCTTTTTTGGGGGTTTTAGGGTTTTAAGCCCTTGGTATGGGATTTAGCCCCTTTTTTGGGATTTTAGCCCATTTCGCCCTAATGTTAGCTCCTTTTAGGGTTTTAGGCTCCTTTGAGGGTTTTTAGCCCCTTTTTGGAGGCTTTAGCCCCTAGGAGAGTTATTTAGGCTCCTTTTTGGGGTTTTTAAGCCCTTTTACTCATTTCTAAGCCTTTTTCAGGGTGTGGGGGTCTAATGGGGTGTTATGAGAGTCGTGAATGGGTGTCCTTGGGTGGTGTAGGCCATGTAGAGCTAAGTGAGGGATTTTTTAGGATAACAGATTGCCCCCTAATGTGTGAGGGTAGGAGCTCATCATATGGCCGATGGACATCATAGGATTTGTTGTGTAGAGGTGATGCTTCCGGGGCTGGGGCATGGTGGCTTTTGGTTTTTGTATTAATATGGTTCCCATCAATGGGTGAGGTACAAATAATGTGTGACATGTATATGGATAAGGTGGGAATCCCCATTCTTGTGACAATGTCAAAAGAATAATTTGATCTATGCTCTCAAATACAAGAGCCGATCATATACAACTGATGATACAGTAATGGTTGCCTCAATTTGAGGCAGAGTACAATACTGATCTGGTACATTAGACCCATGGCACTCTCATGGAATGCTATGTCTTCATGACTGATGGTCTGCTAGATCTAGAATGGTACATAGCTATATGGACTCACTGATTGAGAGTCAGAGTCTCTGTGGTACAAGTATGCTGCATCAATCATAAATCTATATAGAAGCGCTACCGGGGCTTCTGAACACTGTCTCCAACGCTACCCAAAAATAACAAGGGACATAACCTATTTAGGTCCATCGAGTAGACTCATCAACGAGCTAGATTCAGGTGACATCTGGGGTCATCGACCAAATACTGCATGGACCAAACCCTGTACGAATCTCAACGGTGTGATGATATGGTTGGAGTCGAGTACGTGAGAAACAACCATCCCGAGAGGCACTAAGGACTCCTCTCAAATGGTCCAAGGAACTCATCAATGAGGTTAATGAAACCAAGATACAGGGACCTCTAGGTCTATTCTATGGAATATGTGTGTTGCCATCAACAGAGGGAGACCTGCCCCTAGTCAAAGCAATGGTGTTTCCTTGACTATAAGTGTGAGGTAGATAACCGAAAGGTGTGAGACAATCTGCGGACTAACCCACTGAATGGGGGGGGGGGGCAGAGGGGGAGGGGAAGAACTAAACGAGGGGCAGAGGGAGTGTAGTAGAATCAAAATTCCTTTATTCATAGTATGACGGTAGGGCAAACCAGGAAGCAAATGAAACTTGACTCATGGGAATGGGATCATAACTGTAATATTAGGAATGTCACTACAGATGGGAAATACTTGGAGGAGGTGGACACTTTTGATACTGATGGGATCCAAGGAAGAAACCTTGTAGAGTACTCTGAACAAAGGTGACCCAATCTAGGAATGTTACCAAACTATTTTCTATGGGGTGGTGTCTAGGGACACCGTTGTGGTACGATCTCATGGATTTTTGGCGAGCCCGAGAAGGTAAATGCTCGATGGTGCTTTCAATTTTAGAGAGTGTAAAACCATGAAGATAACTCCAGTGGGGGATCGTTTTCATTGGTAGTCTCCTGTGCCTGAAAAGGGATAAAAGTATACATAGGAGAGCTCATCCATCTTGTAGGGGATGAGAGCCTTATTTACCATTGGTAGTCCAATCAGGCCAGAAAAGGTTAAACCTATACTGACTGGACGGTCATTCAGATACTTTTACGAGCATGAATGAAACCAAGTTTTCTTGGAAATATTTTCTTAATGGGAAGGCTAGAAAAGAGCTTAACGACAACCCATGGTGACCTTTTTCATAAAGTGTGGCCCCTCTTCCCAAGAAAAGCATAAAAGTATGTAGTGGGGAATGGTCTTGTCTTGAATATGCCAAGGTGGTCCTTTTCATTTGATGGTCTACATGGTCCGCAAAAGGAGGTAAACGAGACGATGTAGACACCCTGTCCTATACTTTAGTGAGTGGGAAAGGAAGAAGCTGCGCTCGACTATCTTTTCATTGTTTTAGGGAGTAAAAAAAGAGCTTAAAAGAAACTCCAATATGGTCAACCAATTGTGGTGGCACAAGCAGTTCCCTATGTCAGGACGGTGGACAGTGTTCCAAAGTTCATTCGCGCAGTATGGATGGAGCAGAAGGCTCTCAAACATACCAATACATGCACGGGATAGATCACAACAGAGGCTCGCAAGTCAGTGTGGCACAGGCATGCAAACTGAGGTGGCTCTTAGATGGAGGTTAGGAGAGCGTGTGTGTGAGTTGCGGTGGATGAACTTGACTACATGCGATGTGAGTGAAAGTCTGGGGGCAGTTCTATGCCAAATACATGCAAGAAAATAAATCATTTTGTGGACAATGGTCTAGAGGTCCGCGTAAGGTGCGGTGGATGGAAAAGACAATATAAAATACAAAATAAAAGTAAAAATGGCATTCCTTAATGGGAAGTGGCTCGAAGACTCACATGAGTAGCAATCGGGAAGTGTGATACAAGTACAGGTCGATAAACACTTGCATCATCATGTCATGGCTCGTAAATGAATGTGACTTGTGGGAAATGGTCCCAAAATTTATTTATTAAACATGAGACAATGGTCTCATAAAGGGATAGAGGGCAGAATTCTGAAACCAGTGGCCTGAATGATGTCTCAAAAGGAGTCTGTATGGTCCTGTTATGTTGATCGAAATAAATTAGGTCAAATGGGGCCTATATAAGGGTGGGGTCCACTTGGTGATGTGTCATTATCATTGTTCACTGTGGAGATGGAGAGGTGGGCCCTAAATCTTCATTTACTGATTTCTCTTGATCCGACCGACAGTTTTGAGTGCCATGACTTGCAGGTAAGAGCTCTCACTGAATCTCATCTTTTTGGTGGTTTACTTTCTGGATTTGGTTGCCTGGAGGCCCTCCATGAGTAGTTTGGGGTTTCATGGAGGAAAGTTGCTCTTTTTAAAGGAAAAGGTGCGACTTGGTCACATATGTGGGGCATTTTTGAGTGACTTGGTCACTCATTTTTCCCAAATAGGTGCGACTTGGCCTTTATTGGGTGTTTTTTGATGATAGCTGTGGCTGACATCAGGGTTTTTTCTTGTGCAGGATGGTAGAGATCAAGTTGCAAGAGAGAGACTGCAAATACTTCTGGGAGGAATCATTACAAGATGGGAATGTGAGAGATACATTATCCCATTGCAGATTGCTGAAGTTCATGAGGATACCCCTCATGAACAGCTTGAGTTTGCTGCTGCAAACACTGGTGAGTTTTTGGGATGTTAAAGAGGAGGTCTTCCTCTTTCAGGGATAGTAGATTGAGATCACACTAGCAGATGTATACTTCCTTACTGGGCTCCCTATGTTGGGATTGTTTGGTGACTTGGCACCGGTGTTGTCTCGTGGGGAGACATTGGAGGAGTTGTGTGGTAGGAACTATTACGCTATGGTGTATGTGCATGGATCCTATATCCTAATGTGTGACATTGAGGATTTGTCGACACGGGTGGTGGAAACATTATTGTTGCATATCTTGGGTTCCATGGGGAGCCACAAGATCTCTGGAGGGAAGCTTCAGCTAGTAGAGCATGTTATAGGGGACAGATACTATGGATGGGGCCAGATGTATCTTCAGGTTGTTCAGCATCAACTGAAAAATTCAAGGACATCTAGGGTAGGATTTTGTTTTGGCTCCTTCCTATGTGATTTCTTTTTTGAGAAAGTACCAACACTGTGTCCTCACCGGGCTGTGTAGGATAGTGGTCCACAGGAGCCATGGATGTACCAGTGGTGTCAGATGATAATCCAAGAGGGTGGTGGCAGAGTGGGTCGCTTCTTTACTGACGATATGTTAGAGCAATGGTGTTAGATTCTAGTAGTGATTGAGGAGTTCCCGTATGTAGGTATGGACTAGCATGGAGACCCCGAGATGCCACGACCTCGTGGCCAGGCGTGGGGACCAGATGGGATGTATGTGTGATGTTTTTATGTTCATATTTATACATAGTGTAGTTGAGCTAGTTGATAGTTTCTATGTTGGGATATGTGGACTGATGGTGTCCTTGTTTGTGTATGCAGATATTGGCCCCCATTTTCCACCTAGGCATCGGAGGTGGGTGGTTACCATAGCTCTTGCGGAGGTTCCTTCTAAGAACCCTTGCAGGCGATGATGAGAGATGGATGGAGTTCTACCACATCTAGAGTAGCTTGCTACTGGGGTCTCAGATGATGGTTGGAAGCATCTGAGTAGTGAGATGATTACCTCTATTCACAGCCTTCCTCTAGAGTGGACTGGTGTGATGAGGAGGATGGCTATGGCCTGTGAGCACTTTCATCGGGTGACGAGAGGTGATCTTCCTGCTAAGGATGAGTCCTCTGAGGAAGACAATGATACTGAGTCAAATGATGAGTCTGAGTCAGATTAGCAGCCTATTGGGGCTGCCCCTAGTGTGTTGGTGCACTTAGGATTTTTTGTGTCGCTATGTATATCCTGCAAAGAAAGCATATGTGGCTTCTCATTTTGTATTGGACATGTTTTGGACAGGCGAGTGATCTATTTATATATATATATATATATATATATATTTGATGCACATGGATGCACTTTTATATGTGTGAGTCTTTTTATGATGATGTGGAATGCAAATTCCTATGTGATGTATTATTACATTTGTATGTGACTTTTTTAAATATGATTATGCATGATGTTGTGGTTGTATGTTTCCTATATGCGATTATGAATGTGCCAATTTAGAATATCATTAGCCATTTGATCTGCAACACTATTGAGGTTTATGGGAACATGTGTGAATGTGATGGATTCAAATTCTCTAACCATCTGTTTAATGCACAGGAATTTTCTAAAGAGGCAGGGGTCACGTACCCGATAGTAGTTGTTCAACAGAGAAACAAGAAGTTGGGAGTCTAAGAAGACATCGAGATGGTGAATGCCTAACTAGAGAGTGGTGGCCAAGAGGCCATTGACACCATCATATTCAGCCTGGTTTTTGGTTGCGGTGCCCATGCATATTCCATCGATGTGGATCAACTTGTGCGATGGGGAGTAGATGACCCATGTAGTCGAGGCAAGGTTCGGAGACCATTTTCTTGCTCCATCAGCAAATCCCATATACCGGTTTGAGTTGTGCTCCATCTAGAGCAATGAAAGGAAATGATACATAAGACTCACTTTTGAAAAATGTGTAAAAAAAAAAGGGAGAAAGTCTATAATACGAGTTGTACTATCGTCACTTAAAGGGGTGACATTAAAGGGAAAGTTGTTTGGACTTTCCAGGGATTAGTAGTCATTCCTTTTTGTGACACGATGAAGCCTAGGAGACGGACCATTGGGACACAGAAAGCACACTTAAAGGGGTTCAAGTGGACTTCCTACTTGTGACATCGTAGGAATACTTGTCGCAGGTAATCTATGTGTTGTGTGTGCTTCTGCGATTGCGAGATGAGGTTGTCGAGACAAACCAACATAATGTGAACGAGGTTGTGGAAGCAATGTTTCATGGCACGCTGGAAGGTGGCTCCAGTGTTTTTCAGGACAAAGGGCATGACTCGATATGCAAATGTGCCCCACGGGGTTGTGAATACCATCTTATAACGGTCTTCTTTATGGATCTGAATTTGGTTATATCCAGAAAATCCATCCATGAAGGAAAAGACTTCATGTCTAGCGCATGCATCGATAATCTAATCGATGAAAGGTGTGGGGAAGTTGTCTTTGGGACATGCCCCATTGAGTTCACAGAATTTTGTGCAAAAATGAATGGTACCCTATTTTTAATTCATGGGAACAAGATTAGAAACCCAAGTGGTGTATGTAATGGGGTAAATGAAGACGCCAGTGCATAGCTTCTCTATCTCGGCTTTAACCGCGGCCACTTTGGATGGATGGATTGGCCATTGATTTTGGCATATGGGTGCCACATCGGGCCATGTGTCGATGTGGTGTTCCACGATGGATGGAACCAAGCTGGGATTTTGGTGTAAGACCAGGTGAAGATGTCGCATAATTCTTGGAAGAGAGCTTTGTAGGCAACAACCTCTTCCAGGGAGCAAGATGCCCCCAGCATTATTTCTTCAACAATCTAAGAATTAGTTGAGATGTCGATTTTGATGGTGGGAGAAATGCTAGCCATGTTCCCTTCTTTGAAGGCATCTAGTGCTGGGATGGGGTTCTTGAACCAGACAACTTTCCCCTGGATGAAATATTTGGTCTCCATGGAAAACTGGTCAGACTGCAACACAAGTTCTTCTGGGAGGAAGAATGAGCAATGGTGCATGTCATCCCATGGGTGCTTTGGGGTAGTCAGAGGTTCGAGTATCTCCTCATCATTGCTGAAGCAACAAAGAGACAGGTCTGATGGACCGTCATTGGAGGGCGAGATAAGTGAGTCAGTTTAATTGGACATCATCTAAATGGACATGGTGTCTGAAGAAGGTGGTGGGGGGTGGACTTCTTCGATCAAGGTGATCTCAAACTCAAGGGAATATTGATGGAGGTCAGCTAGAGCCATTCAAAATTTGGGAAAGTCTTAACAATGGTGAGAGTAGTGTCCATACAAAATGGAGAGGGCACAAGCATGGTTTGTTCTCAATGCCTTGTTTCTTAGTACTAGCATGCTTGGAAGCTCAACCACGGGCAGGTTTTTATTTGTATCCATGGTGTCTAAATGCACGTAGATCATTGGGATCTCAGGGAAGTTCTAAGTTGGATGCTCTTGTTGTTCATAAACAGCGCAAGGTGGGATCTGCTAAGGTTCTATAGTAGCTTTGGCATTCTTGGCCCTGGCCCTCTCTGGGTGGGGCGGTGCGGGTGTGGGTGTGGCGGTTGGAGGGTGAGGCTCAACCGCAATGGGATGCACCAGGGTTAAAAAAACCTAGGGCATTGGTGGTTGAGCTGGTGGATCAAGATACCACACCAGAATTCCTAATGTAAAGTTGGGTAGGCTCAAGGTGGCCATTACTGGCTTGCTCATGAAACGAGGTCAGGGAAAGAGGAAGGGAATCATATGGACTTGAGATGAGACCAGATAATTCCCTGACAGTTGCATGTGGGGGTACAGTTGTGGTTACGGTTGTGCATAATGCTACTACTAAAAATGATGTTGCAACTACTATTGGTATTGCGGCTACGGACGATGTTGTGGTTGTGGTTGGGGCTACGGTTGCGGTTGTTGTTTGGGTTCAGCGGTGCTGGACAAGACCATGAACAAGTCCACAGTTTCATTTTATGTCGGTGGTGGTGACACTAAGGGGAAAGGACCAGTCATGGTGGTATCAACAAACAACCCAGTGCCCACATTCAACAATGGGGAGGCTGGTGTGTTTTCAACCATGGTGTTGATTGCAGGGATGACATTGGTGTGTGCTTGTAGCTCAATGGTGGTGATGGTAGGGATAACGTTGGCGGGTGCCGTTAACCCTTGCGGATCATGATAAGTGATTTGATCAACCATCACAATATTCCCTTCATGGGGGAACATCATGAGATGGAAGATAGTCAATGTGACTGCTCTCATGGAATACATATAACTTCTCATGAGGAGAAGGTTATAGTCCAGTTGGGAATTGACAACCTCTATGTGAATCAACACTATCTTCCTGGCTAATGTGATGGGGAAATGGGGGAGGATTCCTTGGGCTTTGGTAGGCTGTCCATCATAAGCCCATAGAGTTGTGGAGGATGGTTGCAGAATTGGGGATCCCAGTAGACATAACACATGTGGATACCCCCTCATCCACTATGCACCGGTGCACAACTAGGTTCTAGATAGACACTAGGATTTGGAAGGCGATGGTGGATGGCATGCATGGTTATCCATTCTCTATGTTGAATGTGATCAACTTGGAGTCGAAGGGGTCTAATACCCCAAGGGTGTCTAATAAGGATTTCCACTGCATTGGGAATGTTTTAAGTACCTCCAGAGCAGACATGGTCATTGGTGTTTGGGCCGAATCATCCATGATGCTATAGTTGATTGTAGCTCTAGTCGTGGAATTATTGGAAACTCAGTGTATGGGGGGGTGGGAGAAAGGGGATAGCTAAAGAGGTGCATTGACCAATTTGGATGTAGATGTCATTGATGTGTCAGTGGGTTCAGTGGTGGTTCCGTATTGATTCCATCTAGTTTGTAGGTTAACCTCTTCAGTCGTCATGGCTAGCAGGTGGTGGACACCTATTCTGACTGTGGGAGGCTCCCCAAGAGCGTTGGGGTTGGCTTGGGGAGGGGGTGCAATTGCCACCAACCCTTGGACTCGTAGCGGGTTTTGAAGCATCATAGGGGGAGGTCCTTGTGGTTCCGAGTTGGGTTGGTCTTGGTTTGTCATGTTGATGGCCTATTGGGCCTCATTCTAAATGGCCTACTTAGCGTGACCCATGAGGGGACACTCGAATGTGTAGTGCTCGTAGACCTCATAGAGTGTGCATGGTTGGTTTGTGCACAGCAGGGCATTGCGTCTTGGTGTGTTTGGTCATGGGGGATTTTGGGATGGCCGGTTTTCCATGGCATTGTTGGGAGGGTTTGGTTGTTGACCACCTCCGTATGGTTGGTTATTGTCTGAGGCCGATTATTTCTAGCTTTCCCTTGTTGATTGTTGGGGGTAGGCTGGTTGGGACAGTTTTGTTGTGCGAACACTTGCCCCAACAGAGCGGGTGGAGTGGGGCGGGGGCTTGAACTAGTTGCACTGGTGTTGCATAGTATATTTGTGGGGGTGGCAGTGCCACAAATGTGGGCATTTGCCCCACATACTATTGTGTTTGCCAATACATGGGTTGAGCCTATTGTGGTGGCGCAGGTTGAGTGTAGGAAGTTGTTGCTCGGGACTGGGACATCATTCTAGCATAGTCCAGAGTTTGGTTCTGGTAAGCAACACTAGCAGTATTGCTTGGTTGCGGTGGAGCTACAAGTGGTGTCAGACGGTGTTGTGTCTGCTAGGAGACCGAGCCTATGATTCCATCTGCAGCATGGGATGCCCCTGGTGCATCCCAGTAGGAGGTAACTGGATGGGGAGCATCTAGAATGAGGATCATACAGGTATCCAGACTGAGTATAGATCAGGTCAAACTGTTGGGCTTTCAATATGTCCTCTTCTTTAGATTGGGGGCGTTCAGATGCGACATCCTTTTCTATGGGTAGGAGTAAGGTCTTGAGGAACCAATCCAAGAATATCCTATCATCAAGTTGGATTTTACACAAGCTTTGACGTCCCCGCCACTCATGGATGTGATCGGTTATATGTGTCACAGTGCTGTGGCGATAGGATAGCAGGATCTCCACCCCTTTGCCATATATAATGGGGAGTTGGAAATACTATTGGAACATGAAAGCTAAGGAGTTAAAATGTTAGTACTTAGCTTGCAGTAGCTCAATGAACCATTTGGCCACAACACCTGTAAGGATGCGTTGGAATAGTCTTAGCCTGATCGAGTCATCTACGATGCTGTTTGACGAGCACCATAGGTGGAATGTCAAAATGTGGTTTTGGGGGCATTCCCCTGCCTTGCCTTCAAACTTGGGAATGTCTGATGGCAGCTTGGTTGGCATGGGTGGCCAGAAATCTTGGTGGTGAATGGGGCCAATTGTTAACTGAGCCAAATCAGGTAGGTTAAGACAAGCCATGAAAGGAAGGTTTGACCCTAGGTTGATGTGATATGGGGCAGCGATAGTGGTGGGGTTCGTAGGTGCATAGTGTACCTGCATAGCTTGGGGTATTGGTTGTGCCATTGTAGATGGGCCAATGCCCCCAAGTGTGGCGGGGGGGACAATGTGAGTGGAGGGGACATTTCCCCCACATATGATAGTAGGGGCGATGTAAGTGGAAGGTCCACTGCTTCCCTGTGTGGCAGGAGGGGTACTTCCCCCCTGTGTGATAGGAGGGGCAGTGTATATGGAAGCGGCACTGCCGGGGAGTGTTGCTGGTGGGACAGCTTGAGTGGTTACTATGGGTGGTGGTAACTAACTGATGATAGTTTTCATGACCATGCTGGGGCCACTTTCCTGGTTGTTGGTGATAATTTGTGGTGTGGAGATGGGTCCACTAGCTATGGGTATGATGAAAAATGGATCTGGGTTTGCACTAGCCATGGGGCTTGATGTTTTAGTTTGGAGGTCTAGTTTAGACTGATATGGGTCTGAATCTAAATCAGAGGTTGTATGGCCTTCTGGTGGTGTGAGAGATCATTGAGAATGGTTTCGATGGTGTTAGTTTAATGTCTTGAATGGTGGTGGTTCACCTCTTAGGTGTGAGGAAGAGCATGGGGGATTAATTGTGTTAGATTGTATCAAACTGGTGAGAATGGTATTTGGACCCTAGTTTTAATGGCTTCCTATTGACTATAGGTTGTTACTCAACCACCAAGACTGCCAAAAGATAGCGCTTGGCTTTTTCCTCATGGGCGTTTCTACTCAATCGGTGGGGGTCATTGCCCGTTTTGCTTGGAAATTCCTCTTAGCATCCAGCTACTTTGGGGTTCCTATGGTACTCCTCACAATGATTTTTTGGGCAGAGCCCAAGTAATTCCCATAGTTGAAGTAGTCAGGGATTTATGTCCTCAAATACTGTATATTTTTTGAACTTAGTGTAAATTGATAAATTTTAAGGCTCTCTCAGCGTCATGAACTGAGTTGGGTTGATTTAGTGGTATGGTGTATATGTTTTTCTGTCTTTCTGTTATCAGGTGGCTACAAGTGGTTAATGGATATGTTGTAGAGTTCATATCATTGTTGTGTAAGCAGTGAATAATCATAAATTTGTAAACAGATACATTTTTAACCCTGAATGTTGATGGCCTAACTAGGTGACTACCTTACACCTATATCCCTCTTAGAACAAGAGAGGGTGATGGGCTCTCAACACAATGGGACTAAGCCCATCCATAGATCCATAGGTCACCTCCCAGATGAAAGGTTGGTCAATATGGAGGACACTTAGTGCCGTGAGAATCCCTCCTTCTCTACCCCCTTTACCTTCCAGGTTATCTATTTTTAATGGTTTAGAACAATATTTAGTGAAGGGCCTAGGACTATACAAGTTGTTCCCTTCGTCTTATCCCAGAATACCCCGAAGGGTGATGACTGGGTAGAGGAGGAAGGGTAAGAAAGGCTGTTAATTTTATGTTAATTTAGTTCAGCTATATTCATTAAGCCATTAAAATTTGTTTTGAATTTACACTTTGTTTGTACATGAAATTGCAATAAATTGTAACAGAAACAGAAATTGAACTACTGTGTTGGACAGAGTCCACTGATCCACACTAAAAGTCCCCATTAAACTGAAATTTAACCTCTGATTGATAGACTGCATGTTTTGGGTCAAATTCGGCAAGGGGATCGCAAAATTTTTCCAGAAACAGGCGAGGGGGTCACATAGATTTCACAAACAGAAGCAGTCTTCCTGTTTGAGTGAAGTCACACCTTTCGGGGGGAAAATGGTGACTTGGTCACACCTATGGGGCCTAAAAGAGCAACCTCATCCCCTGTTCAGGCCCAATAAGTGTGACCTATTCCAGAATTGGGGTTTTTCTGATCCTGAGTCAGATTCGACCAACATGAACCTGTACTGTGGAAAAACAGACTTGGATTTGCCTTGCAGAGGCATCAACAAGAATACAAACTAGCAATAAACTAGATTTAACCTATATTTGACAAGAAATTTTAAAAACTAGGGCATAAACTAAAAAAAGTTGAAATTTAAAAAAAACTGAACCAGGGATCCTGTGGGATTGACTTGGTATGGTCGCAAATTCTATAGTAGGGATTTCTCCTTGCTATAGGGGTAGGAATAGCTTGCTTATATCTATAGGATAGAAGGGTAGGTTCCTGTGTGTGGAAAATGTAGAAAGAAAAATGGAACCGACAGAAAGGAAAAAACAAGAAAGAATTGTTGTGAGCTCCTCTACAAACAAGGTTAGGGCTTCACCTTGGCTAGCTACAAACAACTATTAAACCGAAATAAACTTGCAAAAGATGTTACAAATAAAACCTGCAAACAAATAATGGTCAGAAAATAACTAAACTATCAAAGAAAACACATAAATACAACTAAGTTATACCTTTCTTTTGGTGAAATGGGCCACCATGCCCTAGCTAGAAGAAGCAAATCCCTATCTCACTCAGCAATGGAGGAGCTATGGCTCAATGGGGAAGATGAGTGGAAGGGAGAGGGATGTGGGTGGCTTGAGAGGCAAAGAGGTCTCAAGGCATCCACGAGCAGCATAACAGTATGCAAGAGAGGAGTCCTTTGAGAGTGACCCCCCACCCCCCTTTTATAGATTTTTTGGTCGTTTTATGGTTTTAAGCCCTTGGTTCGGGATTTAGCACCTTTTTTGGGCTTTTAGCCCTTTTCACCCTAACTTTAGCTCCTTTTAGGGTTTTAGGCTCCTTTAAGGGGTTTTAGCCTCTTTTTGGAGGCTTTAGCCCCTAGGATAGTTATTTAGAGGGGTGGGGGTCACTCTCAAAACACTTCTCCCTTCCATACTATTATGCTACCTGAATGGATGCCTTGAGACCCTTTGTCTCTCAAGCCACCCACACTCCCTCTCCTCCATCCTTCCATTGAGCCATAGCTCCCCCTTCCAAGAGAGGTGCTTCTCCAAGCTAGGGCATGGTGGCCCATTCCATCAAGAGAAGGTATAACTTGTTGTTTTGTGTTGTTTATTTGATTTGATCTAACCCATTGTTTGTTTGTAGGTTCATTGTTTAACATGTTTTTGCAGGTATTTTGGTTCCAATAGTTGTATGCAGGTTGCTGGAGATAAACCCTAACCATGTTTGCAGAGGGGTTTCATTCCATTTCTTTTATTTCTGTTCTATTTCATTTTCTGTCCATTTTTTGCATTCATCACCAAGAACCTACCCTTTCTTCCTATAGACATAAGGTAGCCATTCCTTCCCTGTAGCAAGGGAGAAATCCCTGCTATAGTGGGGTTCATTCCTGATCAATATGATCCTTTTCCTTTTTCTTTTCCTTTTCCTTTTCCTACCATCTAGGATCATGAGTAAGTCTGTCATGGCAACCCGCAATCTACAGGATTTCACACTGGGAGATCCTGTGTGGTACCTTGAACCACCTACCCTACCTTTAAGGCTCCAGGATGTGTTGACTCATGTCCGGCCAATTGATATCATGTTGCACCTACCTCCAGGTCCATCAAAGACTCATCTCATCTCCAGGCCTGTCCCTCTTCCTCCAATAGAGACTAGGGGCAATGCCACTAAAGCCATAACCAATACCATTTACATGATCTCTACCACTAGTTTCCCTTCTGTCTCATTGGCTATGGAAGATCCACCTGATCTATCCCGAGCCCACTTACGCGATGATGGAGAGGTCTGTAAGACCGCCTCTAGTTTTACCCCATTCCCTTTAAACCATAGTGTGGAATCATTTCTTCCCATAAAAGACTATATTCCATCACCTTTCTTTCCCAATGACCTTCATCTCGGCAAGGGGGCATACCTCTTCATTGAATCAAACAACCGACTCTTGAAGAAGTCGTGCAACGAGCTCCACCTCAAGAGAATCTATGCCTGATGAGTCCCTTATAGCGTAGTTTTTTCCTTTTTGTTTTTCAATATTTTTTACCACAAGAAAGGGGCAGCACCATTAACTACTAATCCAAAGTCACCCATAGTCTGTTCGAGACACCTCTCACACCTCCAAGCTCAATTTTTTTTCCTTTTTTTTATGAGATCATTGTCTCGTGTTTAACAAGTAATTTTCAGGACCACTCCCTGAAAGTTACATTGATTTACAAGCCACATCATGGTGATGCAAGTGTCTGCGGACATGTACTTGCATCACACTTTCCTACTGTTACTCATGCGTGTTCTCGGGCCACTGCCCATAAGGAACATCATTTTTAATTTTTAAGTTGTCTACTCCATCCACCGCACCTTGTGCAGACCCTCGGACAATTGTCCAAAAGACAGATCATTTCCTTTGCATGTATTTGGCATATAACTACCTCTGGAATTGTACTCACATCACATGTAGTCAAGTCCATCCACCACGAATATCCTGACCTCTGTCCGAGAGCCACCTTAGTTTGCGTACCTCTATTGCACCGACTCGCTTGCCTCTGTCTTGATCTATCCTGTGCATGTATTGGTATGTTTGAGATCCATCTACTCTGTCCATACTGTGTGGATGACCTTTGGACCACTATCCACCATCCCAACATGGGGCACCACCTGTGCCACCATGATTGGTTGACCATACTATAGTTTCTTTTAGGCTCTTTTCTGACTCGTAAAAAAGGATGAAAATATTGCCGAGCATAGCTGCTTACTTTCCCACTCGTTAAAGTATAGGAAAGGGAGTCTACATCATCTCATTTATCTCCTTTTGTAGACTATGTATACCATCAAATGAAAAGGACCACCTTGGCATATTCAAGGCAAGACCATTCCCCTCTGCATACTTTTATGCTTTCTCAGGTAAAGGGGCCGAACTTTACAAAAAAGCTCACCATGGGTTGTTGTTAAGCTCTTTTACAGCCTTCTCATCTAGAAAATATTGCCGAGAAAACTTTGTTTCATTCATGTTCATAAAAGTATCTAAATGACCGTCCAATTAGTATAGGTTTATCCTTTTCTGGCCTGATTGGACTACCAACAGTAAATAATTCTCTCATCCCCTACAGGATGGTCGAGCTCTCCTATGTATACTTTTATCCTTTTTCAGGCACAGGATACTACCAATGAAAATGAGCCCCAACTAGAATCTTCTTCGTGCTTTTAGACTCTCTAAAATTTAAAGGACCATTGAGCATTTACTTTCTTGGGCTCACCAAAAATCCACGAGATCGTACCACAATGGTGTCTTTAGACACCACCCCATAGATAACAGTTTGGTAGCATTCCTACTTTTGGTCGCCTTTGTTCATAGTACTCTGCAATGTGTCTTCCTTGCACCCCATCAATATCAAAATTGTTGACCTCCCCCAAGTATTTCCCATATAGAGTGACATTTCCAATATTACAGCTATGATCCCATTCCCATGAGTCAGTTTCATTTGTTGCCTGATACGCCCTGCCATCATACTCTGAACAAAGGAAGTTTGAGTCTACTACGCTCCCTTTGCCCCTATTCAACTCTTCCCCTCCCCCCCTGCCCATTCAGTGGGTCAGTCCTCCGATTGTCTCACATATTTTGGTTATCTCCCTCACTCTTATGGTCAAGGAAATGCCATTTCCTTGGCCTGGGGCAGGTCTCCCTTTGCCGAAGACAACACACATATTCCAGAGGATAGACCCATAGGTCCCTGTATCTTGGTTTCATTAACCTCCTTGATGAATTCCTTAGACCACTTGAGAGGATTCCTTAGTGCCTCTTGGGATGGTTGTTTCTCATGTGCTCGACTCCAGCTACATCATTGCATTATCGAGATTCTTACAGGGTATTGGTCCATGCAGTATTTGGTCAAAGACCCCAGATGTTACCTGACTCTAGCACATTAATGATTCTATTCAAGGGACCTAAACAGCTTATGTCCCTTTTGATTTCCAAGTTGCATTGGAGACAGTGTTTAGAAGCCCCAGCAGTTCTTCTATATATATTTATGATTGATGCAGCATACTTGTAGCACAGAGACTCTGACTCTCAATCAGTAAGTCCATACAACTATGTACCATTCCAGATCCAGCAAGCTATCAGTCATGAAGATATAGCATTCCATGAGAATTCTATGGGTCCAATGTAGTAGTTCTTTAGATCAGTATTGTATTCAACCTCTCATTGAGGAAAACACTATGTATCATCAGTTGTATATGATCAGCTCTTGTATTAGAGAGCATAGATCACATTATTATTTTGACATTGTTACGAGCATGGGAATGCCCGTACTGTCCATATACATGTCACACATTATTTGTATCTCACCCATTGATGGGAACCATATTAATACAAAAACCAAAAGCCACCATGCCCCAGCCCCAGAAGCACCAACTCTCCACAGAAAAACCTATGATGTTCGTCGACCATATGATGAGCTCTTTCCCTCACACATCAGGGGGAAATCTATTAACCCAAAAAATCCCTCACTCAACTCTACATGGCCTACACCACCCAAGGACACCCATGGCATGACCCTCATTTCACCCCGTTGGACCCCCACGCCCTAAAAAAGTCTTAAGAATGAGCAAAAGGGCTTAAAATCCCCTAAAAAGAGCCAAAATAGCTCTCATAGGGGCTAAAGCCTCCAAAAAGGGGTTAAAACCCCTCAAAGGAGCTTAAAACCCCAAAAGGAGCTAAATATAGGGCGAAAGGGGATAAAATCCCAAAAAAGGGGCTAAAGCCCCAACCAGGGGCTTAAAACCCTAAAAAACCCCAAAAAAGCTATAAATAGAGGGGTGGGGGTCACTCTCAAAACATTCCTCCCTTGCATACTGTTATGCTGCTTGAGTGGATGCCTTGAGACCATTTTCCTCTCAAGCCACCCACACTCCCTCTCATCCATCTTCCCTTTGAGCCATTGCTCCCCCATTGCCAAGAGAGAGGTGCTTCTCCAAGCTAGGGCATGGTGGCCCATTTCTACCAAGAGGTATAAGCTTTGTTTAATGTCATGTTTATTTGTAGTTTTTCTAACTTAGTTTGCTTGCAGGTTTATTTTATGTTGTAATAGGTTGTATGCAGGTTCCTAGATTCTAACCTTGTGTGTAGGGTTTCCATTTCTTTCTTTTCTGTTCTCTTTGCTTCAGTTCCATTTTGTTTTTCTTGCATTATCATCAGGAACCCTACCCTTCTGTCCTATAGACTGAACGTAGCCATTCCTGCCTTGTAGTAAGGGAGAAATCCTTGCTACAATGGGTTAGGATTTTAGAGAGGTAGATAGATAGATAGATAGATAGATTCCATTTTAATGGTTTAGAAAGATAAAAAGGGTTAGTAGTTTAGAGAGACAGTGGGACTATAGGTTAGAGTTTTAGAGAGAGAGAGAGAGATAGGGGGTTAGTATTTTCAATAGATAGAGAGAGAGGGGGGGTTGGGTGTTAAGGGTTTAGAGAGATAAATAGAAAGAGAGAGAGGGTTATGGGTTTAAAGATAGATAAAAAGATAAATTTGGGGTTAGGGGTTTAGAGAGAGAGAGAGATGCATTAGGGGTTAAGAGTGTTAGAAATAGAAAGAGATTAGGCTTAGTAGATTAGAGAGACAAGGAGAGAGAGAGACTATGTGTTATGAAATTAGAGAGAGGGGGATATAGATTAGGTTTTAGGACTTTAGATAGATAAAAAGATTGGATGTTATTGGTTTACTGAGAGAAAGATAAAAATTGAGAGACATTAGGGGTTGGGAATTTAGAGAGAGAGATGTATTTCAGGATAGGGTTTTACAGAGAGAGATTGGGGTTTAGGGGTTACAGGTTTATATAGAGAGAGAGAGAGATATTAGGGTTTAGGGATTATAGGTTTAGAAAAGTAGAGAGAGAGAGAGAGAGAGAGAGAAAGAGAGAGAGAGAGAGAGAGAGAGAGAGAGAGAGAGAGAGAGATTGGAGGCTAGAGGTTTAGAGAGAGATATATATTGGAGGTTATAGAATGAGGTAGATAGAGAGATATTGGGTGTATCTTAGGAAAAGGGCCTAGCTATGTACATAAATGGATACCTTCTGTCTATAGGATGGAAGGGTAGGGTTTCTTTGGTGAATGAAAAACCCGCAAGGAAGTGTTAGAGCTAAGCTATGAAAACCCTACAGGAAATGGTTAGAAAACAAGAGATGGCCATAGGAAATCAAAGGAGAACCTACATTAAACCATTAGCAAACAAACCTGCAAACAAAATAATCTAAAAATCTAATCTATTAATAGAAACAAATGGTCATACCTTCTTTGTGGAAATGGGCCACCATGCCCTATATTTGAAGCACCTCTCTCTATGGGATGGAGACTTGGCTTGTGGAGCAATGGAGGAGAGGGAGGGTAAATGACTTGAGAGGAGAAGGGTCTCAAGGTACTCACACAGGAAGCATAATGATCAGGAGAGAAGGAGTCTATTGAGAGTGACCCCCACCACTCTATTTATAGTTTTTTCTTGAGATTTTAGGATTTTAAGCCCCTAGGTAGGGATTTATCCCCAGTTTTGGGATTTAATCCCCTTTTGCCCAATTCTTCGCTCCTTCGGGGGTTTTAAGCTACTTTGAGGGGTTTTAACCCCTATGAGAGCTATTTTGGCTCTTTTTAGGGATTTTTAAGCCCTTTTCATGTTTTTGAGCCTTTGCAAGGGTGTGGGGGTCAAATGAGGCTAGTGTAATGGATGTATTTAGGTGGTGTAGGTCATGTAGATATTACTAAGGGATTTTTTGGGTTAACATATTACCCCCTCATGTGTGAGGGAAGGAGCTCATCATATGGCTAATGGACATTTTAGGATTTTCTGGGGAGAGATGGTGCTTCTTGGGCTAGGGCATGGTGGCTTTTGTTTTTTGTATTAATATGGTTGCCATCAATGTGTAAGATACAAATTATGTGTGACATGTATATGGATGAGGCAGGCATCCCCATGCTTGTAACGATGTCAAAAGAATAGTGTGATATAAGCTTTATAATACAAGAGTCGATCATGTACAACTGTTGTTACAATAGTGGTTTCCTCAATGATAGGCTGAATACAATACTGATATGAAGAACTACTACATTCAACCTATGGAATTCTCATGGAATGCTATATCTTCATGACTAATGGCCTGATGGATCTGGAATGGTACATAGCTGTAGGTGCTTACTTACAAAGATTCAAAGTCCCAGTGGTACAAATATGCTGCATCAGTCATAAATCTATATAGAAGCATTGTTGGGGATTTTGAACATTGTCTCCAATGCAACCCGAAAATCACAAGGGACATGAACCTATTTGGGTCCCTCAATAGACTCATTAATGTGTTAGATTCAGGTGACATATGGGGTATTTGACCAAATACTACACGGACCAATACCCTATACAAATCTCAATGGTGCGATGATGTAGCTGGAGTCAAGCACATGAGACACAACCATCCCGAGAGGCACTAAGGACTCCTCTTAAGTGGTCCAAGGAACTCATCAATGAGGTTAATGAAACCAAGATATAGGGACCTTTGGAATATGTGTGTTGTCATCGATAGAGGGAGACTTGCAACTAGCCAAGGAAATGGTGTTTCCTTGACCAAAAGCATAAGGGAGATAACCAAAATATGTAAGACAATCTGAGGACTGACCCACTGAATGGGATGGGGAGGTGGAACATGGGTAGGGAATTATGGGGGACTCAAAATTCCTTTATTCAGAGTATGATGGTAGGGCAAACAAGGAATCAAATGAAACTGACTCATGGGAAAGGGATCATAGCTATAATATTGAGAATGTAACTACAGATGGGAAATAGTTGGGGGAGGTAGACACTTTTGGTATTGAAGGAATCCAAGGAAGACACATCGCAGAGTACTCTGAACAAAGGCGATCCAAAGTGGGAATGCTATCAAACTGTTATATATGGGGTGGTGTTTAAAGACACCATTGTGGTACAATCTTTTGGATTGTTAGCGATCCCAAGAAAGTAAATGCTTGATGGTGCTTTCAATTTTAGAGAGTCTAAAAGCATGAAGAAGACTCCAGTGAGGTCTCTTTTTCATTGATAGTCTCTACTGCCTGAAAAAGGTTAAAAGTGTACATAGGAGAGATTTCCCATCCTTTGTGGGATGGGATACTTCTTTACTATTGGTAGTCTAATCGGGATGAAAAATGTTAAACCTGTACTATCTAGACGGTCATTTATATACTTTTACGAGCATGAACAAAACCAAGTTTGCTCAGCAATATTTTCTTGATGAGAAGGATGGAAAAGAGATTAACGACAACCCATGGTGCAATTTTTCATAAAGTTGGGCCCCTCTGCTTGAGAAAGCATAAAATGATGCATCAGGGAACGCTCTTGGATTGAAGGTTCCAAGGTCATCCTTTTCAGATGGTAGTATACATAGTCCGCAAAAGGAGATAAACGAGATGATGTAGATGATCTTTCCTATACTTTAACAAGCAAGAAAGGAAGCAATGGCGCTCGATAATATTTTCTTTCTTTTAGGAGTCAGAAAAGAGCTTAATATAAACTCCGTTATGGTCAGCCAATCAAGGGGGGACTAATGGTGCCCCCTTGCAGGACATTGGATAGTAGTTAAAGATGGCCATCTATGTAGTATGGATGGAGTGCATGGCTCATGAACATTCCAATAAATATCGAGGGAGACTCATGTGATGGTGTACAAATCGAGGTGACTTCCAAGCAGTGGCCCAAAAATCATAGTGAGAGCATGAGAGAAGGGTCTCGTCGAAAGATAAAGGATGGAAAACAGAACTCGATGATGCAAATGGCATCTCAAATTGTCTCCAGATGACTTTGAATAGAAACTAGTGATGTTTCCCCTGGTGCGGTGGTGCATGGGGAAAAACCAGACCAAATGGAGGCCTATGGGTATGGAGTTAGCTCAACATACAATGTGTGATTCATGTGGTGACACATAAATCAATGTGACTCTGGTAATGGCCCAAGGAGTCTGTAGGGAGGGAGGAAGTTTAAAGGTCATTTCTTAACCCGGGAGCATTGTGCAACTAGGGAGATACAAAGAGGCCTTGACCTTGAGTAAGGTATAGGGACTTAAAAGGTATTCTTGACATAATAGTAGCTACATCATATGTGAAACATACTGTGTGTATGTGCAGAAGTCAAATCACACCCTCCAGTGGGATTCCAACAGACCAGGGGTAGGGTGGATGTGTTAGATCCACCTACTCATGTGAAAATGATGTAGTGGAGTTCTACAATGCACTCACTATGACTAGACATGGAACAAAAACTAGAGGGGGTCACCGACTCATGGTAAAAAATGATGTAAAAATAAATAAAAACTATGCCCCAAGTGATTAATGGTGAGTGACTTGGGTATAGGACCTCTGGCAAAGGAAATTGACCTTTCCTTGGAGACTCTGCAGTTTGCACAAAGTGTGTGGGGCAAGATTATGGAATTCAATGGGAAGACCTGACTCCATACCATGGGATAAGTGAAAAGGTTTAAAACCTGTGGTGATTTTAGATCTCTCTGTCATCACAAAATTGGTGTCGAGATAGATGAAGTCGATCTTCCACGCGTGAGGAGATTGAAGGACTACTGGAGTTAGAGATCATGTAAATTGTTGTCATGGTTAAGGATGAAATTGGATGGTGGATCTCCTCAATGACCATGATTTTGGATTCAAGGGAATGTTTCTGAATATTTCTTAGGGAAGCTTGAAACTTTCCCAAGTCTTGGTAGTGGTGAGAATAATGTCCATACAAGCTGCAAAAGGTGCATGCATGGTTTTTCCTCAAAGATTTGTTTTTCCCTGTTGGACGACTTGGGATGATAACCACAAGGATGTTCTCTATTAAATCCATGGGGTCTAAATGCACGCGGATTATGGGAATCTCAGACTACTTGGGGCATCAGAGGTTGGGCCGGTGGATCAAGGTACCACACGAGAATCCCCAATGTAAAATTGGGTAAGTTTAAGGTAGCCATTATTGGCTTACTCATGACGCTCAACAGGGGAAATAGGAAGGGAATTTTGTGGACTAGAGAGGATCCCAAATAAATCCATGATGGTTGCATGTGGGGATGGAGTTGTGATTACAACTGCCCATAATCGTGCGGCTACAGATGACGTTGCAGCTGCTGATGGTATTGCGGATGCGGATGGGGTTGTAGCTGTGGATGGGGTTGCGGTTGTAGATGGGGTTATGTTGCAGTAGTTCTGGATGATAGCATGCACAAATCTATAGTATCACTTGGCGGATATGGTGGTGATACTAAGGGGAAGGAAGTCATCCTAGAGGTGTTGATGAACAACCCTAGGCCTACATTCTAGATGATGGGGGTGGTGATGCTGTCAATTCTGGTGTTGATAGTTGGAATAACGTTAGCTAGTGTTGTTGGCACTTGTAGATCATGGTAAGTCAACTGGTCGATAGTTACAATTTTCACATCGTGAGGGAACATCATTTGGTGGAAGACGATAGATACCACAGCTCGCATCGTGTACATATAGCCATGTCCTAGAAGAAGGTTGTAGTCTAATTGAGCATTGACAACCTCTATGTCAATCAATATTGTTTTCTTGGCTAATGTGATGGGAATGTGGGGGAGGATACCTTGGGATTTAGTGGGGTGACCATCATAAGCCCGCAAAGTAGTAGCGAATGGTTGCTAAATTGGGTACCCAAGATTTTGCCATACTAAGGTTGACATAACACACATGGATTCCCCCTCGTCCATGATACACCGATGCACAACCAAATTATGAATGGATACCGGGATTCAGAAGGAAATGGTTGATGGCATCTATGGTTCTCCATTCTCCATGTCGAATGTGATCAACTTGGAGTCAAAGGGGTCTACAACATCGAGGGCGGATAGTAAGGATTTTTGTTGTGCTGGGAAAGTTTTAAGTACCTAAAGAGTGGACATAGCCATAGGTGTTTGGGCCATGTCATGCACAATGTTGTAGCTTACCGTATCTCTAGTCGTGACGTTGCTGGAAACCCACCGTATCAGGGGGTGTGGGGGAAAAGGGGGTAAATGAAGAGTTGTATTGGTTGTTTTATACGTGGATGTCACTGATGGGTTAGCAGGTTATGTGTTGGTTCTATACTAATTTCATCTGGTCTGTAAATTGACCTCTTCATTTGTTAAGGCTAGCAGATGGTGAACACCTGTTTCTGTTGTCGGAGGTTCCCCCGGGGCGATGGGATTGGTTTGGGGAGAAGGTGTAGTTGCTACGAATCCTTTGACTAGTAATGGGTTTTGGAGCACCATGGGTGGAGGTCCTCGTGGTGCCAGGTTGGCTTGAGCTAGAGCTATCGTATTGGTAGCATGCTGAACTTCATTATGAATGGCCTACATAGTGTGACCCATGAAAGGGCACTCATGAGTATAGTGCCCATAGATCTCGCATAGTTTGCACAGTTGGTTTGTGAGCAACGGAGCATTGTGTCTAGGTGCATTTGGTTGCTGAGGGTTTTGGGCTAGCCAGTTGGCCTCGACGTTGTTGGGAGGATTTGGTTGTTGATTTCCTCCTTGCGGTTGGTTTTTTCCTTGATTTCTTTCACGATTGTTTCTGGCTTGCCCTTGTTGGTTATTAGGGGCTGGTTGGGTGGGACGGTTTGGTTGTGTAAACACTTGTCCCAAAGGAGTAGGAGGAGTAGGGGCATGGGTTTGGGTGGCTTGCATGGGTGGTTCATAGTAGACTTGGGGGGATGGGGGTGCTACAAACATGGCCAAGTAGGTGCATGGGTCTGCTGTTGTGGCATAGGTTGTGCATAATAGGTCGTAGCTTCAGACTGGGACATCATTCTTGTATAGTCAGGAGCTTGATTTTGGGTAGGAAACACTAGGGGTATTTCTTGGTTGTAGTGGCATAGCATGTGGTGTTGGATGGTTTTGTGGTTGATGGGAGACAGAACCTATGATGCCATCTGCAGCATGGGATGCCCCTGGTGCATCTCGGTAGGGGGTGCCTTCACGGGGAGCATCGAGAATGATGGTGTAGAGGTATCTATATTGTGCATAAATGAGGTCAAACTGTTGGGCCTTCAAGATGGCCTTTTCCCCTGTTTGGGGAAGTTTGTAAGCAGTGTCCTTGGCTATAGGTGGTAGCAAGGTTTTCAAGAACCAGTCCAGGAAGATCTTGTCATCAAGCTTGATCTTGCACAAGCTTTGGCATCTCCTCCACTCATGGATGTGGTCGGTGATGTGGGTAGCCATATTTTGGAGGCAAGATAGCAAGATTTCCACTGCTTCATCATATTTGATGGGGAGTTAGAAATATTACAAGAACATAAAGGCCAAGGAGTTGAAGTTTGGGTATTTGGCTTGTGGTAGCTAAATGTACCACTTAGCTGCAACACCTATGAGGTTGCGTTGAAATAGTATGAGTTTGATTGAATCATCTACGATGTTGTTTGATGAGCACCATAGGTGAAACGTCATGATATGGTTTTGGGAGAACTCCCCTACCTTCCCTTCAAACTTGGGGATGTCTGAGGGGAGTCTGGTTGGCATGGGAGGCCAAAATGTTTAATGATAGATGGGGTTGTTGGTTACCTAGCCAAGTTAGGTAGGTTGAGGCGTGCCATGAAAGGGAGGTTTGACCCAAGGTTGATGTGTGATGGTCCAGAAATGGTGGTGGGGTTTGCAAGAACATAATGTACCTGCATGACTAGGGGTACTTGTGGCAAAGTTGTGGATGGTACACTGCCCCCAGGTATGGAAAGTGGTATGGTGTGAGCAGAAGGGACACTTCCCCTAGGTATGACAAGTGGGATAGTGTGAGTGAATGGGCCACTGCCCCCAGGTATGATAGGTGGGACAGTCTGAGTGAAAGGGCCACTGCCCACAGGTATGACAGGTGGGACAGTGTGATTGGACGGGCCACTGTTCCCAAGTATGAAAGTTGGGGAAGTTTGATTGGTAAGTACCAGTGGAGGCAGTTGAGTTAGGAAAGTCTGAATCAGGGATAATTTTAGGGGAGAATTTTAGCCCAGTGGGATATTTTTCCATGTTTTTCTCCCAAAAAAGATTCACCATTTTGCAATTTTTGAAGTCCTGTTTTGCCCAATTTTGAGGGGGTAAACTTTTTTCACCCTAAAAATCACCAAATTATTATATAAACGATATCAAACCCTTGGAAATTAAAATATTTTTTGAAAAATATCGCCAATCATTTTATTGTTATCATTTAAAGAATTGGTAATATTCGCCAACATTTAAACACTTTTAAATAAGTATGGTTCCTTAAAATCATCCCTGCTCTAAATGGTAGTACTAGGACCACCTATAACTGTATTGGTGTTGACTTGAGGTGTGGACATGGGTCCACTGCTAATGATCATTTTGGAAAATGGATATAGGTTTGCACCAGCCATGGGGCTAGATGGTGCGGTATGTATGTTGGGCTCAAATTGATATGAGTCTAAGTCTAAGTCAGAGGTTGTGTGGCATTCTGACGGTGTAGAGGGTCATTGATAATGGTATTCATGGTGTTGGTTCAAGGACCTGAACTATGGTGGATTGCCTCTTATGCGTGAGGAAGAGCATAGGGGATCAATTGTGTCTGATTGGTAAATCAGTTGGTGAAAACTTGTAGTGGCATTCTGGACCCCATTTTTACTAGCTCCCTATTGGCTTTCAGATGGTCACTTAGCCACCAAGACTTCCAGGAGACAATTCTTGGCTTTTTCCTCACTGAAGTCCTAATCAATCGGTAGGGGTCATTGCCCATTTCGCTTGGCAATTCCTCTCAATGGCTAGCTACTTTGGGGTTCCTGTGGTACTCCTCACAATGAGTTTTAAGGTTGAGCCCAAGTACTTCCCACGGTTAAGGTAGTCAGGGACTTATGTCCTCAAAGACTGGAAGTGTTTGAATTAATGTAAATTAATAGATTTTATTGGCTGACTCAACGTCATGAATTGAGTTTGGTTATCTTATTTGGTATGGTTGTGTGCATGTCCATTGCATTTTTTATTATTTTCTGTTATTCACTTGGTGGATGCTTGTATGGTTTATGAATATTTCATAGATATTTTCAGGTTTGTTACAAGACTTACAACATGGGTAAATTGTTATGAAACCAGTAAATTGTGAACAAAAAAATTGAAACATGCCATTAATAAATTTGAACTATGGTAGACTTACTAGGTGACTGCCTTACACATGCATTCCTATTTGACCAGGAAAGAGTGTTGGGATCTCAACAAAATGGGACTAATCCCATCCGTATATCCTTAGGTCACTCTCCGAGTGCAAGGTCAGTCAACAGGGAGGATGCGAACGCCGTGAGGCCCCCTGGGCCTACCACCCCCTCTACCTTCCAGGTCACCTGTTTTTAGTGGTCTAAAGTAATCACAAGTGAAGTGCCTATTACTATATGAGCTTCACCCTTAGTCTTATCCTAGAATATCTCGGAGGGTGATGACTAGGTAGAGGAGGAAGGGAGAGGAAATGAGTTAATTTCCAATTCTTACTAAAAAATGAAATTTAACCTACAATAGTCTATTCAAGCCTTAAAACAGATTCATATGTATTAACATCTAACCAAATCAACCTACAATTTACAAAAATTGTTTGTAGAAATAAATAGGCTACTGGATAGTGGCGGCTAGGCTGCACTGACAGTTAAAATAACAGCAAACAAGCAAGCCCAAAAAGTTAAAATGTTCATACAAAGTAAAAAAATGGGTCACGCACCTGTAGAGGACCTGTTTTTACGGGGTGGATTGTGATCAAACCATGAGGAAATACCTCAAATGGTTGAAAACCCACTTCGGAAACAAGCCCTCTTACGCCTAAGTGTAGGCAGATTTGCAAATGGTTCAACTATTTGGGCAAAAAATGAGACCGAACAGAGGTGAATTTTTAGAAATTTGGTTCGACCATTTTTGCATAGTTGAACGATTTGCAAATCAAAAAACGACCAACAGTAACTGGTACTATGGAAAAAATGATAAAAAAATGAAATAAATAGATATATCAACCTAAATAAGCAAAGATATATCAAACTAAGTAAGCAAAAGATTAACAACTAAAATCCCAGGGATCTAGTGGGATCGACCCGGTATGGTCGCCAATCTGTAGCTCAGGCAAAACCTTGGCTACGTGTAGAAATGGATACCTTTCATCTATAGGATGAAAGGGTAGGTTTTCTTTGGTGAATGAAAAACCTGCAAGAAAGTGTTAGAGCTAAGATATGAAAACCCTGCAGTAAATGGTTGGAAAACAATATATGTCCATAGGAAATCAAAGGAGAACCTACAACAAACCATTAGCAAACAAACCTACAAACAAAATAATCTAAAAATCTAAGCTATCAACAGAAACAAATTGTCATACCTTCTTTGTGGAAATGGGCCACCATGCCCTAGCTTTGGAGCACCTCTCTGTATGGGATGGAGACACGGCTTGTGGAGCAATGGAGGAGAGAGAGGGTGAATGACTTGAGAGGCAAAGGGTCTCAAGGCACTCACATGGGCAGCATAATGATAGGGAGAGAAGGAGTCTGTTGAGAGTGACCCCCACCCCTCTATTTATAGTTTTTTCTTGAGATTTTAGAATTTTAAACCCCTAGTTAGGGATTTAGCCCCTTTTTTGGGCTTTAAGCCCCTTTTTTCCAATTCTTAGCTCCTTTTGGGGCTTTGAAGCTCCTTTTTGGAGGTTTTAGCCCCTTTTTGGAGGTTTTAGCCCCTATGAGAGCTATTTTGGCTCTTTTTAGGGATTTTTAAGCCCTTCTCATGTTTTTGAGCCTTTGCAAGGGTGTGGGGGTCAAATGAGGGTAGTGTAATGGATGTCTTTAGCAAGTGTAGGTCATGTAGAGCTTACTGAGGGATTTTTTGGGTTAATATTGAGGTTAGGGGTTTAGATAGAGAGAGACAAAGATTGGGGGTTAGGGGTTTAGAAAGAGAGAGACAAAGATTGGGGGTTAGGGATTTAGAGTTAGAGAGGGTTAGGGGTTAAGACATAGAGAAATAGAGAGAGAGAGAGAGAGAGAGAGATTTTGGGTTATGGTTTTGGAGAGATAGAAAGAACGAGATTTCTCTTAGGGGGTTTAGAGAGAGATATTGGGGATTAGGATTCTAGAGAGAGAGAGAGAGATTAGGTTTTTAGTGAGTGAGAGAGAGAGAGATATGGGGTAAGGGGTTAGGGGTTAGAGGTTTAGAGGGAGATATTGATGATAAGGGGTTTATATGTATATATTTATTTATGTGTATGTGGGGGGGGTCGGTTTATATATATAATGTTAAGAGAGAGAGAAGTTAGAGGTCTACAGAGAGAGAGAGAGAGAGATAAAGAGAGACATTGCGGGTTAGGGTTTCAGAGAGAGATCGAAGGTTATGGGTCTAGAGAGAGAGAGAGAGAGAGAGAGAGAGAAGGGTTGGGGTTTTATAAAGAGAGATATGGGGGGTTAGTTTTCTAGTGGGAGAGATATTAGTGGTCATGGGTTTATATATATATATATATATATATATATATATATATATATATAGAGAGAGAGAGAGAGAGAGAGAGAGAGAGACTGGAGGTTAGGGTTTTAACAAAGAGATTGGGAGAAATGGGTTTAGAGAGTGAAATAGAAGGAGAGAGATTGGGAGATAGAGGTTTAGAGAGAGAGACAGATTGAGGGTTAGCGAATTAGAGAGAGAGAGGGAGATTGATGGTTAGGGGTATTGGGAGATATGAGGAGTTTAGATAAATAAAGAGAAAGAATGAGTTTTAAGGGTTTAGATATATATATATATAGATAGAGAGAGAGAGGTATTCGGGGTAGGGTTTAGAGAGGGAGAGAGAGAGAGAGAGAGAGAGAGAGAGAGAGAGAGAGAGAAGGGTTTATAGTGAGAGAGATTGGGGTTTATGGGTTTAGAGAGGGAGAAAAGTCCATTGTGAGGGGTTTAGAGAGAAAGAGAGAGATTGGGGATTATGGCTTTAGAGGGAAAGCGACAGATCAATGATTAGTGGTTTAGAGACAAAGAGAGATAGAGAGAGGTGGAGATCGAGAGATTGGGGGTTTAGAGGGAGAAAAAGAGAGATAAAGATTGTGGTTAAGGGATATATATATATATATATATATATATATATATATATATATATATATATATATATATATATATATATATAGAGAGAGAGAGAGAGAGATTGAATGTTAGGGATTTATATAGAGAGATTTGGGTTAAGTGTTTAGCGAGGGATAGGAATTGGAAGAAAGAAATTGTGGGGTAGGGTTTTTGAGAGAGAGAAAGAGAGATATTGGAGGCTATGTGTTTAGAGAAAGAAAAATATAGAGAGAATGGGTGTTAGGGGTCTATGTAAATATATTATATAATATATATATATATATATATAAAGATAGAGAGAGATGGTGATTGAAGGTTAAAATATTAGAGAGAGAGAGAGAGTGGGGGTTAGGAGATTAGAAAGAGAGATAAAGAGCATTTATTCAAGGGTTATATATATATATATATATATATAGAGAGAGAGAGAGAGAGAATGTGGTTTAAGGTTTAGAGAGAGAGAGAGATTGGGGATTTGGGGTTTACATAGAGAGAGGTAGGTTGTGGGATAGTGGTTTAGAGAGACAAATATTGGATTGTAAAAGGTTTAGAGAGAGATAGATTAAGAGTTAGAGGTTTAGAGAGAGAGAGAGAGAATGTGGTTTAAGGTTTAGAGAGAGAGAGAGATTGGGGATTTGGGGTTTACATAGAGAGAGGTAGGTTGTGGGATAGTGGTTTAGAGAGACAAATATTGGATTGTAAAAGGTTTAGAGAGAGTTAAATTAAGAGTTAGAGGTTTAGAGAGAGATAAATTAAGAGTTAGAGGTTTAGAGAGAGAAATAAATAGAAATAGAGATTGTGGGTTGGCGGGTTAGAGAGAGAGAGATTGAAGGATATGGGTTTAGAGAGAGAAATATAGAGAGATATTGTAGGTTAGGGGTTTAGAGACACAAAGAGAAAGATTTGGGAGTAGTTAAAGAGAGAGAGAGAGAGATAAGGGGTTTAGAGAGAGATAGAGATAGAGAAAGAGAGAGATAAATAAAGAGAGATATAAGGGGTTATGGGTTTAGAGACAAAGATTAGGGGTTAGGATTTTATAGAGGTAGATATATAGATAGATAGATAGATAGATAAAGATAGAGAAATATTCTAGTTTAGTGGTTTAGAGAAATAAAGAGGGCTGGCGGTTTAGAGAGAGAGAGAGAGAGAGTGGGACTATAGGTTAGGGCCTTAGAGAGAGATAGATAGATTAGGTGTTAGGGGTTTAGATAGATAAATAGAGAGAGGGGCGGGGGGGTTAGTGGTTTAGATATAGAGCATGAGAGATATTTTTCGGTAAGCGGTTCAGATACTAGATGGGGGTAGAGAGAGAGAGATACATGTGTTAGGGGTTAAGAGAGTTAAAAAGAGAAAGAGATTGGGGTTAGGGGCTTAGAGAGAGAGAGAGAGAGAGGTAGAGAGAAAGAGATCGGATGTTATGAAATTAGAGAGAGAGAGAAAGTGGGTATTAGGGGTTTAGATAGATAAATATATTGGATGTTATGGGTTTAGAGAGATATTTTGGGATTTATGGGTTAAGAGAGAGAGA
>LPNX010076446.1:37092-51896 GCA_001517045.1 Pseudotsuga menziesii
AAATTGGGGATCGAGGTTTGGAGAGAGAGAGAGAGATTGAGGGTTACGGGATTAAAGAGAGAGAGATAGAGGGTTAAGGGTCTTGTTAGAGAATAGGAGTTTAGATAATTAAAGTTAAAGAATGGCATTTAAGGGTCTAGATAGAGAGAGAGAGAGGGATTATGGGTAGGGGTTTAGAAAGAGAGGGAGAGAGAGATAAAAAAAAGGTTTATATAGAGAGAGAGAGATTGGGGATAATATATATATATATATAGAGAGAGAGAGAGAGAGATAATAATTGGTATTAATGGTTTAGAGAGAGAAAGAGAGAGAGATATATATTACGAGTTACGAGTTTAGATAGATAGATAGATAGACATATAGAGAGATAGAGAGAGTGTGTCCATGTTAGGGGTTTAGGGAGATAAAAAGGGTTAGGAGTTTAGAGAGAAAGATTGGGTTACGGGATTAAAGAGAGAGAGATAGAGGGTTAAGGGTCTTGTGAGAGAGTAGGATTTTAGATAATTAAAGTTAAAGAATGGCATTGAAGGGTCTAGATAGAGAGAGAGAGAGAGAGAGAGAGGGATTATGGGTATGGGTTTAGAAGGGGAGGGAGAGAGAGAGATTGGGGATAAAATATATATATATATATATATATATAGAGAGAGAGAGAGAGAGAGATAATAATTGGTATTAATGGTTTAGAGAGAGAAGGAGAGAGAGAGATATATTACGGGTTACGAGTTTAGATAGATCGATAGATAGACATATAGAGAGATAGAGAGAGAGTGTGTCCACGTTAGGGGTTTAGGGAGATAAAAAGGGTTAGGAGTTTAGAGAGAAAGAGAGAGACTAGGGGTTAATGGTTTAAATAGATAGAGAGATAGGGATTGAGTGTTAAGGGTTTAGATAGATAAATAAATAGAGAGATAGGGTTAGGGGCTTAGAGAGAAAGATTTGGGGTCAAGAGTGTAGAGAGAGAGAGAGGTAGAGGGGGAGAGAATAGATACATGAGTTAGGGGTTAAGAGAAATAGAAAGATAAATAAATAGAAAGAAAAATATATTGGGGGTTGAGGGTTTACAAAGAGAGAGAGAAAGAGACTGTGAGTTATTATCCTAGAGAAAGACAGATATTGGGGGTTCGTATTTTATATAGATAGAGAGATGTTATGGGCTTATAGAGATATTTTGGGGTTTAAGGGTTTAAAGAGAGAAAATGAGAGAAATATATAGAAATATAGAGATTATGGGTTAGGGATTTAGATAGAGATGGATTTGGGGTGAGGGGTTTATAGAGAGAGATATTAGGGGCTAGGAATTTAGAGAGAGAGAGAGATTTGAGGTTAGGGGCTTGGAGAGAAAGAGAGATTGGGGTTTAGGGGGTAGAGGATTAGAGAGATATAAATAGATTAGGGTTTATGGATTATAGGTTTAGATAAATAGAGAAAGAGATAGAGTGATTGGGAATTATATGTTTAGAGAGAGAGAAAGTGCATGAGGAATGGTGGTTAGGAATTTAGAGAGAGAGAGAGGTGGTTAGGAGTTTATAGAGAGAGAAAGAGTCAGATATTAGGGGTTAGGGGTTTAGAATGAGACAGATATGTCGAATTTAGGGGTTTAGAGAGAGAGAGAGATATTTTGGGGGATAGGATTTTAGATAGATATATAGAGAGAGAGAGAGAGATTGGGGGTTTATAGGGAGATACATTATGGTTAATGGTTTGATGTACACACACACACACACACACATAATATATAGAGAGATATGTTTTCGATGAAAGATATTTGAGGTTATGGGTTTAGGGGTTTAGGGGTTTAAAGAGAGAAATATAAAGAGATAGAAACAAGGATAGATATGGGGGCTTGGTGGTTGAAAGAGAGAGAGAGAGAGAGAGAGAGAGAGAGAGAGAGAGAGAGGGTTAATAGTTTAAAGAAAGAATGATATAAAGGGAGAGAGAAAAATATATAAAGAGAGACATTTGGCATTAGGGATTTAGTTAAACAGAGAGATTGGAGGTTAGGAGTTTAGAGAGAAAGAAATTTGGGGTGAGGTGTGTAGAGAGAGAGAGATTGAGTGTTACCGGTTGTGAGAGAGAGAGAGAGATTGGGGGTTAGGGGTTTAGAGAGAGAGAGAGACTGATTTTGGGCGTTAAGGGTTTAGAGATTGAGAATTTGAAAGAGAAGGATTTGGGGTTAGCATTTGAGAGAGAGAGAGAGAGAGATTGCAAGTTAGGGGCTTAGAGGGAGATATTCAGTGTTTTTGGTTTGGAGAGAGAGAAATTGGGGGTCAGATGTGTAGAGAGAGAGAGAATGATATTAGGGGTTAGGGGTTTAGAAGATAGATAGAGAGAGAGAGAGAGAGAGAGAGAGAGAGAGAAATTAAATATATAGATGGATGTATACATATATTTAGAGAGAGAGATTTGGGTAGGGGTTTAACGACACATAGAGAGAGGGACACTGGTTTAGAGTCTTAGAGAGAGAGAAATATTGGGGGCTAGGATATTGGAGAGAGAGAGATATTTAAGGCTAAATAAATAGCTAGAGAGAGAGAAAGAGGATCTTATGTGTTATTAAAAAGGGAGAGAGACATTAGAGGTTATGGTTTCAGAGAGAAATAGAGATTGGTGGTTATGAGATACGGGATTAGAGAGAGATAGAGAGCATCAATTTAATGGTTATAAATAATATATATATATATATAGAGAGAGAGAGAGAGAGATTCGAGGTTGGGGTTTTAGAGAGAGCGAGATAGAGAGAGAGAAAGAGAGAGAGAGAGTTAGTAGTTAGGGGTTTAAAGATTGATAGAGAGAGAGAGTTGAGTGAGATATATTGGGCTCTGGTTTTTTAGAGAGAGAGAGAGATATTAGTCGTTATGGGTTCACAGAGAGAGAGAGAGAGAGAGAGAGATATTGGAGGTTAGGGGCTTGGAGAAAGAGATTGGGGCTAGGGGTTTACAGATAGAAATACAAAGAGAGAGATTAAGGGCTTATAGGTTTAGAGGAAGAGAGAGAGAGAGAGAGAGACATTTAGGGATAGGTGTTTTCATAGACAAATTAGGGGTTTAGATAAATAAAGGGAGAGAATGGTGTTAAGGTTTATATAGATAGGTAAATAAATAGAGAAAGGTATTTTGGGTAGGGATTTAGAGAGAGACTCGAGAGAGATGGGTTGAGAGGTTTACAGAGAGAGAGATTAGGGTTTAGAGAGAGAAAAATTAAGGGTTATGGGTTTAGAGAGAGGGATGAATAGAAATAGAGATCATGGGTTAGCATGTTAGAGAGAGAGAAAGGTTATGGATTTATAAAGAGAAAGATAGAGAGGTATTGGACGTTAATGGTTAAGAGACATAGAGAAAATGATTCGAGATTAGGAGATTAGAGAGAGAGAGAGAGAGATTTGAGGTTTGGATTTTAGAGCACGAGAGAGATAGATAAAGAAAGGGATAGAGGCAAAGAGGGAGAGGTTGGGGATTAGGGGTTAGTTGTTTATATGGATAAAGAGAGAGATACTAGGCGTTAGGATTTTGGAGAGAGAGAGAGGGGGTTAGGGGGGGGGGGGGGGAGAGAGAGAGAGAGAGAGAGAGAGGGAAGGAGAGAGAGAGAGAAAGATGATTTTATGGGTTATTAGAGAGGGGGAGAGACATTAGAGGTTAGGGTTTTAGAGAGAAATAGAGATTGGTGGTTACAGGATAGGGGATTAGAGAGAGATATAGAGAGCATTGGTTTAAGGGCTATAAATAATATATAGAGATAGAGAGAGAGAGAGAGAGAGATCTAAGGTTTAGGTTTTAGAGAGAGAGAGATTTAGGGGTTTAAAGATTGATAGAGAGAGAGAAAGAGTTGTGTTTAGTAGTTATGAGTTTAGCGAGATATATTGGGGGCTAGTTTTTTATTATGAGAGAGGGAGAGATTCGTGGTCATGGGTTCACGGAGAGAGAGAGAGAGAGAAAGAGATTGGGGCTAGGGTTTTATAGAGAGAAATAGAAAGAGAGAGAATAAGGGCTTAGGGGTTTAAAGAAAGAGAGAGAGAGATTGAGGGTCACTATTTGGGAGAGAAATTATGGTTTCAGATAAATAAAGAGAGAGAATGAGGTTTAAGGTTTACATAGTAGGTAAATAAATAGAGAAAGGTATTTGGGGTAGGGGTTTAGAGAGAGAGAGAGAAATTAACGGTTATGGGTTTAGAGAGAGGGATAAATAGAAATATAGATTGTGGGTTAGCATGTTAAAGAGAGAAATATAGAGAGGTATTGGAGGTTAAGGGTTTAGAGACATAGAGAGAACGATTTGGTATTAGGGGATTAGAGAGAGAGGGATAGAGATTTGCGGTTAGGATTTTAGAGCACGAGAGAGATAAACAAAGAAAGGGAGAGAGGAAGAGAGAGAGAGAGGTTTGGGATTAGGTTTTAGGTGTTTATATGGATAAAAAGAGAGATATTAGGGTTTAGGAGTTTGGAGAGAGAGAGAGAGAGAGAGAGAGAGAGAGAGAGAGAGAGAGAGAGAGAGAGAGAGAGAGACGTATTATGGGTTTAGACAGAGAGAGATTAGGGGTTAGGAGTTTAGATAGATAGATGGATAGATAGATTCGAGTTGAAGGGTTTAGAGAGACAAAGATTGGGACTATAGGTTTGAGATTTAGAGAGATATAGATAAGGGGTTAGTATTTTAAATAGATAGAGAGAGAGAAGTTGAGTGTTAGGATTTTAGAGAGATAAATAGAAAGAGAGAAAGGGTTAGGTGTTTAGAGATAGAGTGACAGAGAAATTTAGGTTTAGGGGTTTAGAGAGAGAGAGATAGATAGATAGATAGAGAGAGAGAGAGAGAGAGAGAGAGAGATGCATTAAGGGTTAACAATGTTATAAAGAGAAAGAGATTAGGGGTTAGCATTTTAGAGAGAGAGGGAGAGAGAGAGAGACTATGTGTTATGAACTTAGAGAGAGGGGGAGAGAGATTACGTTTTAGGAGTTGAGATAAATAGAAAGATTGGATGCTATGGGTTTTGAGCGAGAGAGAGAGAGATAAAAATAGAGAGATTAGAGGTTAGATATTTAGAGAGAGATGGATTAGGGGTGAAAGGTTTAGGGGGAGAGATATTAGGGGTGAGGAATTTAGAGAGAGAGAGAGAGAGAGAGAGAGAGAGAGAGAGAGAGAGAGAGAGAGAGAGAGAGATTTGAGGTTAGAGGTTTACAGAGACAGATTGGGGTTTAGGTGTTAGAGGTTTAGATAAATATAAAGATATTGGGGTTTAGTGATTATAGGTTTAGATAAATAGAGGGAGAGAGAGATTTTGGGGGCTATGGGTTTATCGAGAGAGAGAGAGAGAGAGAGATTAGTGGCTAGATGTTTAGAGAGATATATATATTGGAGGTTATGGGTTTAGGGAGAGAGAGAGATACTGGGGGTTAGGGTTTATAGAGAGAGAGAGAGAGAGAGAGAGAGAGAGAGAGATTGGGGGTTAGGAGTTTAGAGAGAGATATTAGAGCTTAGGGACTTAGATATATATATATATTTCAAAATAGAGGATTAGAGACAGAGGGACAAAATGGTTGGAAATTACGTGTTTACAGAGATAAATATTAATGTTATGGGTTTATATATATAGATACAAAGAGAGAGAGAGATGAATTTCATACAAGGGGTTTATAGAGAGAGGGAGAGAAATATTGGGTATTATGGGCTGAGAGAGAGATATATATTGGGGGTTAGGGGATTAGAGGGAGAGAGAGAGAGAGAGAGAGAGAGAGATAACAGAGAAAAAGAGAGATTAGGGGTTAGGGATTTAGCTAGAGATAGATTATGGGTGAGGGGTTTAGAGTGAGAGGTGTGGTTAGGAGTTTTGAGAGAGAGGAAGAGTGAGATATTAGGGGTTAGGGATTTAAAATGGGAGAGATATGTTAAATTTAGGAGTTTAGAGAGAGAGAGAGAGATGTTTAGGAAGAGAAAGATTTGAGGTTATGGGTTTAGAGAGAGATAGAGAGAGATATTGGGGGTTACAGGTTTAGATAGTGAGAGATAGAGATTGGGGGTTAGGGGTTCAAAGAGAGAGAGAGAGAGAGAGAGAGAGAGAGAGAGAGAGAGAGAGAGAGAGATTATGGTTTGGGGGTTCTAAGAGGGACTCAAGATTAGGATTTTAGAGAGAAAGTGAGAGAGATTAGAGATTAAGGGTTGAGATACAGAGAGAGAGATTGAGGGTTAGAGTTTTAGACAAATAGGTTAGGTGCTTATATAGATAGATAGATAGATGGATGGATTTGGGGAAAGGGGATTAAAGAGATAGGGAGAAGGGGTTTATAGAGATAAATATTCAACATTAGGGGTATATATATAACATATATACAAAGAGAGAGGGAGAGGGATTAGAGGTTAGGGGTTTAATGAGAGAGAGAGAGAGATTGGGGTTATGTGTTTAGCAAGAGATAGAAATTGGAAGAAAGAGATTGGGGGTTAGTGGTTTAGATGGAGAGATAGATATTGGACGTTATTTGTTTGGAGAGAGAATCAACATTAGGGGTTTAGTGATAGAGAGGGCCGGTGGTTTACATAAAGAAAGAGATAAAGGGAGAGAGAAAGATAGAAATAGAGACATTTATGGTTTGTGATTTCAATAAATGGAGAGATTGGAGGTTAGGGGTTTAGAGAGTGAGAGGGTTAGCAATTTAAAGAAAGAAAGAGATAAAGAGAGTGATAGATAGATAGAAAGAGAGACATTTGGGGTTAGGGATTTTGATAAAGGGAGAGATTGGAGGTTAGGGGTTTAAACAAAGAGAGAAATTGGGGGTTAGTTGTGTAGAGAGAGAGAGAGAGATTGGGGGTTACCAATTTAGAGAGAGGGAGAGAGATATTGGGGGTTAGGGGTTTAGAGACTAAGAATTTAAAAAATAGAGATTGGGGGTTGTCAGTTTAGAGAGAAAGAAAGAAATAGAGAGAGAGATTGTAGGTTAGGGGTTTAGAGGGAGATATTCAGGTTTTGGGCTTTAGAGAGAGAGAAATTGGGGTTAAGGTGTGTAGAGAGAGAGAGATTGGGGGTTAGCGGTTTAGAGAGAGAGATTTGGGGTAGTTGTTTAGAGAGAGAGATACATGTTTATAGTCTTATAGAGAGAGAGAGATATTTGGGGTTAGGATATTAGACATACACAAAGAGAGAGAGAGAGAGAGAGAGAGAGAGAGAGAGAGAGAGAGAGAGATTTAGGGATCTATAAATAGACAGAGAGATAAAGAGGAGGTTAGGGGTTATTAGAGAGGGAGAGAGATTTGGTGTAGGGGTTTAGAGAGAGAGAGAGAGAGAGAGAGAGAGAGAGAGAGAGAGAGAGAAAGATGGATTGAGAGGTTTACAAAGGGAGATATTGAGCGTTACATATACAATGATTGGGTTTATGGGTTTAGAGAGATTGAAGCTTATGTGTTTAGAGAGAGAAAGACAGAGAGACTAGGGTTTATGGGTTCATATGCAAATACAGAGAGATATTTGGGTATAGGGGTTTACAGAGAGAGAGAGAGAGCGCGCGCGCGCGAGAGAGAGAGAGAGAGAGAGAGAGAGAGATTGGGGTTTAGGGATTATGTTTAGAGAGAGAGAGGGTTAGAAGTTCAGGGGGGAAGAAAGAGAGATTATGTATTAGGAGTTTAGAGTGAGAGAGAGACAGTTATTGGGGGATAGGGGTTTACATAGAGAGAGAGAGAGAGAGAGAGAGAGAGAGATTGGAGTGTAAGGGTTTAGAGAGAGAGAAATTAAGGTTTAGGGGTTCAAAGAGAGGGATAAATAGAAATTGAGATTGTGGGTTAACATGTTAGAGAGATAGAGAGGTTGAAGTTTATGGGTTTAGAGAGAGAAAGATACAAATATATTGGAGGTTATAGGTTTGGAGACCTAAAGAGAAGTATTTGGGATTAGGGGATTAGAGAGAAAGAGGTTGGGTTTAGGGGTTAGGAGTTGAGAGAGAGAGAGAGAGAGAGAGAGAGAGAGAGAGATTATAGTTTAGGGGCTTAGAGGTATAAGAAGGTTTAGCAATTTAGAGAGAGAGAGAGTGGTCTATAGTCTAGGGGTTTAGAGAGAGAGATTGGGTGTTAGTGGTTTAGATGGATAAATAGATAGAGAGAGAGGGTTAGGGGTTTATAGACGAAGCGAGAGAGAGAGGGGGAGAGAGAGAGATATGTGTTAGTGTTGTAATGGATAATTCACCTAATAACCTAGGTCTGGGGGTTACCAACATACTATGACCTTGCAGACAATTTGATTATAAAAGCACAAATGGGAAATAGGGAAGTAGCAGGAACTTACTTGTAATAAACGAAGGTTGATCCAAGCTAACTCCTTCCTCTTTGCTTCACTTCTACAATCTTCAGGATAGTTCCTCCTTCAACCTGTTAACAAAGATTCTTCCAATATACAGTATGATTCATATATAAAGATACAGGTTAGGCAAATCACATATTATAATAAAATATAAACATTTACCAAGCCACAACACATGAAACACAATATGGAAGAAGTAATCTGCTTTATTAACAATAATAGAGGGAGTTTAGGTTACAACCCAATGTCTCAACAAGGGACTCCTCTGTCACCAAAGGACTCTGAGTTTCTCTGCTCCAAAGATTCTGTAGAAATTCCACCAGCATAACTTTGCTCTCCAATTATGAATATCTAAAACCCTCCCCAAGGCCTCTATTTATCTGAAGGAAATGAGGCAGTTCTCGAAGGTTAGGGAGGTTATAGCAGTTAATGGGATTAAGGTAAATGAAACAACTAATCTCCCATTAACTCGTGTTTTTAAAAACTAATTTTGAGGAAAGCATGCGTGGGTCTGTAGTAGAGCAACTCGCGCATGATGCGCGACTCTATACAAATGCAACCCGCGCATCGATGTATGCGCGACCTACTGAACATAATACTCGCACATATGCGCGAGATGCCAATAGAGATAGTCGCGCATGCACTCAAAATCTCAAAATAGAAAAGTAACCAGCTGGGCATATAGGTAATGTATTTCATCATCAACCAATGTATAATGAAACTAGGCAAACCTCAATCCATAAGTGTCCTTTTGTGTGCCGACCTGAGGGATGTCAGCACTCGGACGGAGAGGTGCCATTCAGCTGTATAACAGATGCCCCCTAATGTGTGAGTTCAGAGGGGAACGATGGCCGAAATACATTATAATATTAACTCGGGAGAAACTCAGAAATCCAGTGGAGCAGAAGGAGTACCTGAAACCAATACATAATAATGTCATATACAAAGCTATATCTGAGGATGCTATGTTCAATTTACTGGAACACTAGCTCCTTTACAATATTTGATTACATCATATGATACGGGTAAAGAACACGTATAATACAAAGGTGGATCAAAGCCACAATATAACAATGATGAGTCTTCAAAGATCTGGAAGCTGGATATAGAAAGGGAACATAGTCTTGTGCAACTTAGTTCATAAGTGAGGAACTAAGGTCTTCATACAAGATCCCAAAGAACCAAGTACAATCCAAGCCATGTGAATAAGGGTAAGCTGAAGTCGAACATGGAGAGGATTCAACAGTTTGTCAACCAATAGATGATAATTGACAACTGAAGCAAAGGAATTCACCAATGATGAAAGTGAATCTAGAGGTACTACCGTCAAACTCTAGGTCTTCGTCATCAGGAAGTGCTGAAACTGAACCATACTATGATAGGGAAGGCAATAGATCCTCCAACGGATCACAAGAGTGACTAGGAACTGGGCAAAAGAAAGTAGACACAGATATAACAGTGATTGGATCAGGCTTATAAATCAGATAGTGGGAAGAATCCTTGAACAGTGAGCACGACACAGAGATGACCCAAGGCAGCGTATAACAGATAGATAGGACAAGTAGACTTATCTGTCATGTAGGAGACATGATCAGATTCCCCATGTATAAAAGACAAGAGGAAGAGCAAAGACTCAAAGTGGTAGCTGAACACAGATGTACACTGAAACATGGATATCAGAAAGCAAAGAGTGCTATGTTCAAGGATGACATGCTGCCATTACTGAAAACAAGAGAAAACTTCTTCCTTTCCTTCCCTGTTAAGTTTTAATGAGTCCAGGAAAGCCAACTCGGTTCCTTCTTCATTTTTTAACAAGCTTGAAGAGATGGGAAAATAATGCTTGATACACTGATCCGTGGATTTAACGAGCCCGAACTAGTACATGCTCGCTTAGTGCTTTCATATTTAGAGAGTCTGAAAACGCCAAAGAAGACTCTAGGGGGGTCCTTTTTCATCCAATTTAGTCTCTTAAGGCCGAAAAAGTATAAAACAAACCTCAAAAGAACTCTCTTAACTTCCAAAGAAGAAAAGGTGAACCTTTTTCGTACTTAGTCGGGAAGGTCCGAAAAAGGTTAAATTACCACCTACCCAACGCTCCTTCAATAACAGCATATAAATAGCTTGAGTTTTATGAGTGTGAAGGAAAGCAAGATCACTCGGAAAGATCCATTTGGTTACGAGAAATGGGGCTTACAACAATAAACTCGTTGCTTTGTTCTTTAGTGTTTATCGACCATGAAAAAGACACAAAGTACACTCGGAATCTTTTTCATGTTTGGGTCCACAGCACGAAAAAGAAAAAGTAAGCTCAAACCGGGTGTTCCTTTTCCGTAAATTTAGTCCCTCAGGTTCGGAAAAGTGATAAACCTGTACCTGAGAATACTCTTCTCAATTCCGAAGAAAAGAGAGTGATCCTTTCTCGTACTATTCCACATGGGCCGAGAAAGAGATAACCTACCACCATGCGAATGCCCGTTCACATATTCTTAACAAGCTTGAACGGACGAGATAACTCGGCAGTCAAGTCTATTTTTAAGGAGTCAGACCTGGGCCTAAAGAAACTCCATAAGGTGGGGAGTCCTATAACGGGATAGCTTGTAAAGAGAGATTCATATGAAGCTCTATTTTGCGTGAAAAATAGCTATGAGGAAACCCCCGGGCCTGAAACAGTGACGGAATGAGTACCAAAGGATGGCAAAGGCATATAAGGATGATACTCATGAAATAGGGATCCTAGCCACGGAAGAAAAATGGTAGAGACAAAGGACTAATGGTTTAGAATACCATAGTCCGTGGAAAAATGTTGAATACTAAGGTTAATGTGGATGATAAGTTGCCAACATGTGTTGGAAAGAGAAAAAACCACCCTATAGAAGCGTCAACACTTTGAAATAGTTAATAACCTGTTCCAAGGCACAAAAAGGGATGGTATTAATCAATTAAAGTTTCAAACTATAGAAAAAACCCACTTTGTGAAATAATTTTTCTATAAATAGATTGAAAAACAAAACATTTCTTACCATTTCACTTTTTGAACCAAAAAGGAGCATTTTACCCTCTACCTTTGATCGCTCGTTGTGGACAATTGGACCGGTGAAATTCAGATCCGTCAGTTGCAGGTAAATCTACACCCAGTGCTCATTAATTTCATCTAAACAAATTTTTAATTTGAAGGTTAATTCAATTTAATTCATCAGTTGAAAGGATGGCAGAATGCATGCGCGGGTTGCCACGCATGAAAGTCGCGCATACGCGTTTCATGCGCGGGCTGCTGTATAAGGAAGCCGCGCATGATGCGCGACCTGTCCCAATGGACAGTCGCGCATACTGCGCTAAAGATAAATGCTTTGAAATGCTTCAAATTTTTTAAATTTTTTGATGAATTACTGAATTAAAATATGTTTTTTTTGTCAGGACATCATGGTGCTGGAGTGGAGGGAACGAGAACATGAGATTATGGACCAAGCGGCATTCCAAAGCCCGCCCACCATTCAAGCTTTACGGAATAGTGGGTTGTATAAGTTCTTTTGTACATCACCAATGTGGGCCAATGTCCACATAATAGAGTTCTTGGTAAACTACTGGGATCATGACCTTGGGATGTTTAACATTGAGGGTGAAACTTTGGAGATTACCACTCAGGATATCTATTTTATTACTGGATTATCACATCGGGGAGCCCCGGTGAACCTAGAGGGAACTGGCAGGAGTGGTGACCCTCTGAGTGTTCAGAATTATGTTGACGTATTCTGTGGACCAGGGACACAGAAGAAGGGCAGTAGCATTCACATCGCAGACATACAGGACTTTACATTACAGGTATTGACCAGCACTGTGGTTAGACTTTCAGGGACATCAGGACTACATCATGCCACCCGGACTCAGATGAGAGTGGCAGTGGATTGTTTCAGAGGCACCTTATATGCCTGGTGCTCGGGAATTGTCCCTCTTATGAAGAGGCAATTATCTGATTGCAGGAGAGGGAGACGGAAGAACTTCAGGTATGCTAGAATATTGGTTGCGTTCTTCTTCGAGAGGGTGCCAGCCATGAGCCCTGCGATACCCTTAGAGGTCAGACATCCACGTCAGCCGAGGCTGAGCAGGTGGGGTGACATATTCCTCCGTCATGCAGGAGGAGATATAGTACAGAGTATGTATGACGACGATTTCTACACATGGTGGGAACGTTAGGTGCCCGCATTAGAGCAGTTCCCATATGCCAGATTAGATTTCCAAGGTGATCCAGATCTAGTCCTCCCTCCAGGAGGAGCATGGGGAGAGATGGGTAAGTTTTTTAATTTTTATCATTATTAAATTTTTATAAATTTTTTCAATAGTTGATATATACATATGCACAAGTCTGACCCTACTTATATGTCAAAATGCAGATATTGGACCGATCCACCCTGCAGGGCACCCACGTACCTTCGTACGTCCTATGGCAGGAGGAGATCCTGGGCTGATCCAGGTACTCGAGGCGAAGCTGACTAGGCTTACCGAGCAGGTACCCACCATACGGATAGAGCATCTCCCTGCAGCCATGCAGGAGTTCGTCGTTGGGGTGCCCCCAGCCTGGCTACATCTTTTCAAACGGGTAGCTAGGGCAGTAGTGGTCTACAGGGATGCGGTCGAGGAAGCTGCAGCCGAAGAGGCTGAGGAGGCCAGGGGGCGCAGGGATCACGGGGACCGGCCAGGTCCTAGTGGTCACGGCGGATAGTCATAGTTTTAGGGCATTTTGATGGACTACGATCCATATTTTGTATATGTTGGATATTTTGGGATCTATGGATCAGACTCGACCTATCTATTGTATGAACAGATATTTACACACACATATATATATATATATATATTGTGTTTGGTTGTCAGTATATTTACAAATTTTTTTTATGTGTTTGCTGTATAATTTTATTGAATGTGTGTGAGATGCCAGTCCAAAATATAGTTAGCATATGCATCAGATACTGAATTTTGGCTCCTTGGAATGTGATTAAAAGTAATAACTTCAAAATGCCTTTCCAATGAACGAATTCTCATAAACTGACGTAACAATGTAGAGTTTCGTACCTGGTAAGCTCGATTGAGCTGGGAAACAACCAATTGGGAATCCAAACGGACCTCAAGTTGGGTAATACCATGTGATAACGCATCCCATAAAAGCTCAATAACTGCCCTATATTCAGAAACATTATTAGAGGCAGGACCCAAGCAAGCGCCTCCCGCGGCAACAAGCTGTCCTGTGGGAGAATAGATAACCCATGCTGCCGAAGCCAGGTTACAAGTATGACGGCTGGCGCCATCAACAAAACCTACATACATTCCGGAAGACATCTGCAACCACCAGCAGATCATATAAAAAAAAAAACTAACAACCTAATGTACATAAAATACATACACTAATATACAAGAAAAAGTGCTATGCCTAAGCGTAGTACTTCTTCAAGTAGAGCCCATTTCTAGGCTCGGGCAGCTTATTCCCATCATAATCCATTAATTCATATGCGCCTTTACTCAAAACTTTAGACACGACATAGGGTCCTAACCACATGGCCTTGAACTTACCTACCCCCAGGGGTTCTTTATCTTGGTCCCAAAGCAAGACAAGTTCCCCTTCAGAGAAAATCCTAGGCTTAACCGATTTATCGTATTGAGCTTTAACCCTATTTTTATGAGTCTGGTTCGCGGTCAGCGCATCTCTACGCTGTTCATCAAGGTGTTCTAAGTGTAACAATCGTTCTTCCAGCTCAGTCGTATCAGGAAGCACATGAATAGCTATCTGTAAAGATGGGATCTCGCATTCAATCGGAGTAATAGCTTCCACCCCGTGAACGAGTTGGAAGGGGGAAAAACCTATAGCAGTTTTGACATTGGTTCGATAAGCCCAAAGAGCAGGGTATAACATGATGTGCCAATTGGAATGGGCTGTGTTAATAGTACATTTAAGAATGGTCTTTAAAGTCTTATTCACAGCCTCAACCTGACCATTTGCTTGCGGATAATAGGGAGAAGAGTGTTCTTGTCGAAATCTGAGCATGGAGGTCAGTTCTGCCATCATGTTATTTTGAAAATGACTGCCATGGTCAGTGACAATCACCTTTGGAATACCGAACCTATCAATAATCTGATTGAAAATGAAGAAAGCTGATGTTTCCCTGTCCTCCTTGAAAGTAGGCATTGCCTCTGCCCATTTGGTGAAATAGTCGACAGTGACAATGATGTATTTGTGCCCCCCAGCCGAGGTTGGGTTGCATGTCATATAATCAATCCCCCACTTCATGAAGGGGCCTACCGAGACGACAGGAAACAAGGGAGTAGGATGCGACCGCATTTTCCTGGTAAAAAGCTGACAAGGGTGACAGCGCTTTACTGCTTCCACACAATCTTTAAAGATTGAGGGCCAGAAATAACCGGCGCGTAAGATTTTCTGGGCCATTGCTAACCCAGATAAATGACCCCCACATGCTCCACTGTGAGAATCATTTAGTACAACCTCCGCTTCCTCATGAGTAAGGCAGCGACGCAAGACAGAATC
>LPNX010076449.1:8990-19021 GCA_001517045.1 Pseudotsuga menziesii
TTTCAAATGTATTTCCGGAAGAGATTCCAGGATTACCTCTGAAAAGATAATTGGATTTTACTATTGAATTAGTACCAGGAGCTGTACCTAATTCAAAGGCTCCTTATTGGATGAATATGCTAGAACTTAATGAGCTAAAACTACAACTACAAGAGTTAATAGATAAGAATTGCATAAGACCAAGTGTATCCCCTTAGGGAGCACATGTCTTATTTGTTAAAAAGAAAGGCGGTACCTTACACTTATGTATAGATTATCATCAGTTAAACAAGATGACAATAAAAAACAAATATCCATTGTCCCACATAGATGATCTGTTTGACTAGATACGCGGAGCAATGATATTCTCAAAAATAGACTTGAGATATGGATATCATCAAGTCAGAATTAAAGATGAAGATATATTTAAAACAACATTCAGAACCAGTTATGGGAATTATGAGTTTGTAGTTATACCGTTTGGGCTAACGAATGCTTTGACATATTTTATGTGTTTAATGAACAATGCCTTACATACGTATTTGGATAAATTCAAAGTTGTCTTCATAGATGACATACTAATTTATTCAAAAACCAAAGAAGAACATGATGAACATCTACAGATAATATTACAAGTTCTAAGAGAACACAAATTGTACGCTAAATTCAGTAAATGTGAATTATTTAAGGACAAAATACAATATCTAGGCCATGTGATATCCAAGGAAGGGATATCATTGGATCTTGATAAGATAAGAGCAATAACGGAATGGCATGTTTCTAAAGACGTATCAGATGTACGATTTTTCATGGGGATTACAGGTTATTATCAAAAATTCATAGAAGGATTCTTGAAGATCGTGAATCCTATAACATCCTTACAGAAAAAGGGAAAAAAGATTTGTGTGGGATTTAAAATTTGAAGAAATCTTTAATACGTTAAAAGAATTATTAATCACTGCACCTATCTTAAAAATAACAGATCCAAATAAGGATTTTGTTGTATGCATTGATGCATGCAGTGAGGGCCTAGGTGGATTATTAACGCAAGAAGGTCATGTAATAGCATATGAGTCAAGAAAATTAAAAATACATGAAAAGAATTATGTTGCCTACTATTTAGAGTTGGCTGCTATAATACATGCTTTGAAAATGTGGCACCATCATCTAATCGGTAGAATATTTTTATTAATGCCTGATAACATAAGTTTGAAATACTTGTTTGACCAACAAAATTTGAACGCAAGGCAAGCAAGATGGTTAGCTTTCCTCAGTGAATATGATTTCAAGCTCAAACATATAAAAGGAAAGGAGAATAAAGTGCATGATGCCTTAAGCTGAAATGTCAATAGGAATTTTATAGTTGTTGTTAGCAGCTATAAAATAGAATTGGACAATAAGTTTGAAGATGAAGTAAAAATGGACAAAGATTATCAAAATTTAAGAGAAAAAAGTTACAAAAAATGAATCTGAAAGTATAAAAATAGATTTCAATTTGAATGAAAAAGGTTTAATGCTATATAAAAACAAATTATATGTACCTAATGTACTAGAAATTAAATTGTTGATCTTAAATGAAGTACATAAGAGTCCTTACTCAGGACATCCTGGTTACCAAAAGATGATAACAATGTTAAGAAAATATTATTTCTGGCCCAATATGAAGAATGAAGTGGCTAAATATATAGCTAGCTGTATAGAATGCCAGCAGATTAAAGTTGAGCATCGACACCCAACAGGTTTATTAAACCATTAGCAATCCCATATTGGAAATGGGAAATTATCAACCTTGATTTCATAACAGGAGTGCCTATTTTTTAAGAAGATTTAAATTTTTTCAAAGCATCTTCCATGGTTTGCATTGGGAGGTTTCTTGAGCTTTGTCCAGGATCTTGCAGATGCTAGAGTGGGGTTCCTGACGCTGAAGTCCTGTGGAATTCAATTCAAATTTTTGCAGCTGGAAGGTTTATCCATTGTTTGGATCATTGCTCTTGAGTGTTGAACTTTGGAGACGATATTTTGGCTCCATTTTTTGTTTAAATTTTTGCTGGTGTTCTCCATCAGCTTGGGCTCAATGGATCTTGTGCATGTGGATGTGGCTTTTAATTGGAAGCTCGAGGTTGGTTCTCACTTTGAGAGGAGGTCGTGATATGAGTTTTGTTCTCGGTTCTGTCCTGGGTGGGTCTTGTGGGAGTCCTGCTCTTTGAGGTGGATTCAAGACTCGTTCCTGCTCATTGTTTTATTGTTTTTAAAAAAAGATCCATCACCTGGTGCTTATTGAGTTTTGAAGAGAAAGCGTTAATGGCACACTTTTCGGTGGATGATGTGGTTGTGCCAGGTGGTCAGGGTGTTTTAGCGTTTTTTCTGGGGATGTGAACAAGGTTATCTGACTTGTCAGTATTGGACGCTTGCTTGTGTTTTGGGCTAGGTGGCTGGAAGACAGTAGGGGTCGGTTTGGAGACAGATGGAGGACCTTGTGGATTATTCTTCTGATGGTATTGGTGAACAGGAGATTTTTACGGGTGGTTTGGTGAATCCGGGAAGGGATTCGCAGTTGGAGGTGGTTGGGGACATCCAGGTTGGATTGGGGTCAGGTGGACCATGCGGGTCAGCAGGGGGGTTTGGCATGGATGGTATGTATTATGATATGCCAAGAAACCCTTCTACTGTGATGCCGACAGCTTCTTTTGGGCTGGATGGTTTGAGGGCTGAATTGGACTTTTTTCGGTCATTAGAGGGCTTTACAGATGGACATTCTTTTGTTGGTTCTCTTGGAAGATCTTCGTCACAGTTTAGTCCTGCATTTTGTCTACCGGGGCCTGCTTCTCATTTGGCTGGTTGCTCTGGTGAGGCATACAGGCGGTCGACGGTGAGTGATGGGGTAGGGTCTTTCTCAGTTGGAAATTTGTTTGGTTTGGAAGCATTGCCAGATCTTGGAACTGCGGTGGGAGTTTCACTTGGTGAACGGGATGGGGTCTTGCAGGGGAGTGGAGGACCTCTGGATGTGGCTGAATCCTTGAAATTACCAAGGAATGGAGGTAAGGGCAAGGTGGAGGCAGTAAAGAAACCACCAAAGGCAGTAAAAATCAGAGTCAGGAAGGAACAGTTGGTCTTGGGTGTTGATGTCTCGATGGCAGAAGCCGAGGATATCTCTCTGGTAGCGGTGGTTGGGCGGGCCCGTGGGAAAAGATTTGGTCCCAGCTATCTTCGGAGATGGGCTGCGAAGCACTGGGAGGGCTTGGTGAAACAGCCTCCTGGGATTCAGGTACTTACCAAGGGTTGGTTTGCCTTCATTTTACAGAACAAAAGGGAGGTGGAGGTGGTCACTACTCATCCATGGGAGATGAATGGAGTGCCAGTAATGCTTAAAAGCTGGACACCTTTTTTCGACTCTAAGACTGAAAAGGTGGACAAAGAATTCTTGTGGGTGAGACTTCCGGGCTTTCCTATGAATCTTTGGAACGAAATCCGGTTTGCTGCCATTGGGAACTTCCTGGGGGAATATGTTTGTTCTGATCGAACTTTTCAGGAGTCTAGTTACTATACAGCTGCAAAAATTTTGGTTAAGATTGATCTCAAGCAGGGATTTTCTCCTAAAATTTCGGTCAAAACAAAGGATGGAGACTTTACACAGTTACTGGATTATGAAGGAGTTCCCTTCCGATGCCATCGTTGCCATGCTTATGGCCACTTGGTTGCTAGTTGTCCATACCCTTATAGGGACAATGGTGAAAGGATTAAAGAAGTCTCTGATAATGAGAAGGGGATGGGAGGTGAGGAGGTTAGGACAGCAGACGGAAGTGTAGAGGGCGGAATCGCACCGGCTCAGGAGGTGGTTTCGAGACCCAGCATTCAGGCAGACACTGGTAAGGCACAGCTGGGCTGCTCAAAGGTACCAGACACTAATTCTACTGGATTTCAAACTCCCAAAGGGTAGGGGTTGGGCTCTGAAGGTGTTTCTCCGATCAAGATGGCTTCATCAACGCGGGCAGCGTCTAGAAGACTTCATCCACATTCAGATATGCATTGGGCTGCGGGTGGGGGCGATTTCTCTGGTGCTCCTCCGTTGGTCAGTTTGGCCTCTATCGTTTCTGTGGCCCCTTGTGTTATGCCGCCCTCTGAGAGCTTCGTTTCTCCCTCTATTGTTTCCACAAACCGTTCTTCTAGTTCAAAGAGCAGAAGTATTCGTTATGCTCTTCGAAATAGGGAGATTTCTGTTGAATGTCCAGGAGGGAAAGGGCCGTCTGAAGTTGCGAAGAGTGTGGGGGCTCAGGGACATGGAAGAAAATATCACCTCTCAAAAGCACAAGAGCGGGCGACAATGGATGTGGTTATGGGCAAGCAGTCTTCTATTGAGTGGGCACTTAGAGCAGTGAAGGCCCAAGGGGGGTCTGTTAAATGAAATTAATGTCCTTTAACTGTCGTGGGTTGGCGAGTCCCATTAAAAAATCGTCACTTCGAAGGTTGGTGGACCTGAACCAGCCGGATATTGTTCTGTTTCAAGAGACTATGGGGATTAGTGAGGTTGTGGTTAGATTGTTGGAGGTTTTGCTCCCAGGATGGAAGTTTGTTGGGATTGATGCTAGAGGTCGATCTGGAGGAGTGGTTTCTGGGTGGAATATGAAGAGTTGTAGATGTGATTCCTCCTGGGGGTTTTCGACGGGGGTGGGATTGGAGGTGTGGGATGCTCAGATTGGAAAGATGGTAACAATTCTTAATGTTTATGGTCCCTATCTGAATAGGGCGAGTTTTTGGGATTCCTTGTTGAAAATGGAGATCTTTGATGATCAGGAACTGGTTCTTGGGGGAGACCTAAATCTCTCTTTAGGTGTGTCGGAAGTTTGGGGGCCAAAGGCATTCCTGGATGCTTTGGCTAATTTCTTCATTCAATCTTTTGCCAGAAAAAATCTGTTGGATATTATTCCGCCAAAGGTATCCCCTACATGGAGAAATAAGAGAGTGGGGGATCAGAGGGTGGCAAAGAGGTTGGATCGGTTTTTGGTGGCTGAAAGGTTGGCGAATGGGGTGGAGTTGGTTAGGCAGTGGGTTGGGTCGGGAGGTATATCGGATCACAGTCCTATTTTTCTTGAATTAAGAGGTCGACGTTGCAAGCCTGCTAGCCTGTTCAAATTTAATCCATCTTGGTTGAAGGAAGAGAGTTTTCAAAAGTTGGTAGTGGGAATGTGGGTCCAAAACATTCCGAAGGATGTGGTTTTTGCGGGTGCACACTTTCATAATAATCTTCAGAGGGTTAAGTAGGCCACTATTAAGTGGGCGCATGAAAAACGAGTTCTGGATGAACAGACTCTCAGTGAAAGTGAGGTGGCTATTGATCGACTTCTCAATTCTTGTGGATTGGGATTTCTGGATGCCCATAGCAAGGAGGAATTGCTCTCGTGGGCAAAAAAGAGGAATGATATTCTGTGTGAGAGGGAAGCTACTTGGCGAATGAAGAGCAAGGCGATTTGGTTACATTGTGGGGATGATAATACTAAATTTTTTCACACATATGCAAAAGGTCGGAAGTGCTCCAACACCATCTGGGAGTTACCTTCGGCTGAAGGTGAGATGGTGTCCAGTTTTGATGGATTGGCTGCATTGGGAGTTGATCATTTTGGAACCCTCTTCAAGGAATAGCCGGGTGCTTCTATTGTTGAGGTCATTCATGTTGCACAACTCTTCCCTAGGTTTGTGGACGAGGAGGCAAATCGGAAGCTGATGGGGGAGGTTACAGATGTGGAGTTGTTGGCTGTTTTACATTCTTTTCATAAAGACAAGAGTCCGGGACCAGATGGCTGGCCTATTGAATTCTTTTTAGGTTTCTTGGACCTGGTGGGACGTGATTTGTTGGCTGTGGTGGAAGATTCAAGGCAAGTAGGTTTTATCCACGGCCCTATAAACGCTACTTTTATTGCCCTTATCCCAAAATGAGATCATGCTGAAGGGTTTGATGATTATCGACCGATCTCTTTATGCAATTGTCTTTACAAGATTATCTCCAAAGTAATTTCAAGAAGGTTGAAAGAGGTGTTGTCTCAGCATATTTCTAGCGAATAGTTTGGCTTTCTAGAAGGCCGGCAAATACATGAGGCGATTGGAGTAGCGCAGGAAGGGTTGCATACGATGAAAGTTCAGAAACAGAAAGGAGCAGTGATTAAGATAGACTTATCCAAAGCCTATGACCGGGTTAGCTGCCTTTACATCAGAATGCTTCTTACACATTTGGGTTTCTCATATGAATTCACTAGATGGGTTATGGCATGTTTAACCACTGTTTCATTTGCTGTCTTAATTAATGGCTCAACCAGTCCTTTCTTCACAGCAGGGAGGGGTTTAAGATAGCGATGCCCGCTCTCCCCACTGCTTTTTTTATTGGTTGCTGAAGGGCTTAGTCGTTTTATCCATGCTGCAAAGGAGGAAGGAACTTTTCGGGGTATGCCTATTTCACAGGCATTGTACATTACACATCTTCTATTTGTTGATGACATTCTTTTGTTCTGTGATGGGTCGAGACAAAGCATCGAAAAATTGGCAGAAGGGCTCAGATTACTTCAAGTTGAAGCAGGAATGCAAGTCAATATAGGCAAATCGACCATTTCAAGTTCAAATTTATCTGAGGAGGAGATTAGAAGAATTGCTGTCAGACTTCCCTACAGGACATTGGCGTTGGATGCAGGCCTAAAGTATCTGGGGTTCTATCTCAAACCCAACTCATATCTCAAGGCGGATTGGGCTTGGTTAGTGGCCAAGTTGGAGAAAATTTTACATGGGTGGAGTCACAAGTGGCTGTCACGGGCAGGGAGGTTAGTATTGGTCAAATCTATTTTGGAGGCTATACCGGTTTTTTGGATGTCTCTCTCTTGGATACCAGTGGGGATCTTGGAGCAGATGAGAAAACTATGCTTCGCGTTCCTTTGGCAGGGGAAGAGTGATCAAAAATCCATGGTCTGGGTTAAATGGGATCGTCTAGCTGTGCCCAAGGCCTTGGGAGGATGGGGTTTAAAAAATATCTTCTTATTTGCAAAAGCCCTGGGGGCAAAGGTTGCTTGGAGGCTTATACATTCTCAGAGTTTATGGACAAATGTGGTTTACCATAAATATATAGCACCTTCTTCCCTTCTGGATTGGATTCGGATGGAAAACAAGGCCAGGGGAAATTGTTCGGTGGTTTGGAAAGCAGTGATAAATTTTTTTGACTTAATTGGTTCTGGGCTGGTTTGGAGGGTGGGGGATGGAAGTTTACTTCGGATTGGGCTGGATCCGTGGGTGGGCTATGAAGGGGCTCATATTCTTTTAGAAGCTTTGAGGCAGCGTTTAAGAGAAGGAAGAATGGTGTTTTTGGCTGATGTGGCAGATCCGAAATTTACTACATTATGGTTTCAGGGTTGGATTACAGGAGGCAGACTTGGTTTATCTGAACCACTCTTGCTCGAATGGGAACATTATATTTCCAGACTGAGGGATACTCACATCAGACTCAGCAACAGGGTGGATGAATTGGTCTGGGATCATCATCCCGCTAGAAGATACACACCCAAGCTTGGATACATTCAGCTTAATGTGGAAGTCCATAATCAGGATCTGGTATGGTGGTGGAAAATTTTATGGAAACTGAATTGTCCGGGCAAGGCAAAGATTCTCATGTGGGCGGTTCTCGAAAATAAAGCTCCAACGTGGGAGGTTCTTAAGAGAAGGTGTTATAAGGGATCGAGCTTCTGTGCACTGTGTAGACAGGAAGAAGAAACTACTGCTCATCTTTTTATCAGTTGTGGCTACACAAGGGCGGTATGGGCAGATATTTGCAATCTGCTCAGGGTTCAGGTTGTTTGGATTGGTCAGAGTGTTCAGGAAGCTTTTTTAAATTGGTGGGAGAGTCGACACACATTATCACTAAGGGCTTTACCATGCATCTTCATCTGGGGGATTTGGCTCACTAGGAATAAGGTGATTTTTCAGGATTGCAGGTCTCCCTTGGAATCTGTTGCTGCCCAGGCTGTTTCGATTGTTCAACATTTTTGGACGTCTGATCGGCCTTGTAAGATCAGAGTTATAAGAGAAGAACAGATTGATAATTCGATGCCGTGGGGCTACTTCGATGGAGCTGCCCAGGATAATCAACTTCATTGTGGTGGGGGGGGGTTTTATATAAAACCGAATCACATTTTTTCCTTTTCTCTGCTGGCCTCGGGAGAGGATCTAACAATTTTGCTGAACTTATGTCTATTAGACTTCTATTACTGTTTGCATTAGAACAGGGATGCCTATCATTACAAGTCTTTGGGGATTCCATGTTAGTAATAGAATGGGTAAAAGAGGTTCATCTATGCAATGTCATGTGGCTGCTTCCTATTTTAGAAGAGATACTTTTACTCAAACAACATTTCAATAAATTAACATTCACTCATATATACAGGGAACGCAATAGGGTGGCAGACCGGCTGTCCAAAGAAGCATTGCAGCTTGATTATGGTACCTGGAGGATTCAGATGTTAGCTCCCACAGGGGCTTACAGCTACTATCACCAGCCATTCCATGAAGTTTTAAACGCAGGTGATATCATTGTATGAGGATCTATATGCGTGGTTAATAACACGATTCAATTATCCTATCTTGTTAATATATGGATGATTGGTGTCACTGCTGGTAATTCCATAGGTTCATTCATATGCTGCTATGCAAATATATGGATTTCTTGAAGGAAAGATCCACGACAGGGTGGCTTGGGTGTGATCTCAACGTGGGGTGGCCAGTCTATGAAGTCAACGCAACTGATTGCTCAGACCCATTGACAGTTTCAGGGTTATTTTTGGATTGCTGTATAGGAACAATCATTTTTCTGTTTTTACATTACTATGGCTTACAGAGCTGTTTACAGACTCGTTTTTTTTTATGCTGTTACTATTTTTGTTATTGTCTCTTTGAGACGGGAAAGATGTGACAATGTTTGTGGGTCTATATTGATCCACCTACATGTGCTATGTAATTTGTTCTTCAATGAAATATAATTACGAATTTTTCCGAGGAAAAAAAACAGGAGTGCCTAAAAATCAAAAGCAAAATGATTCTGTGATGGTAGTGGTAGACAAACATAGCAAGGCATCTCATTTTATACCTGTTAAAACTAGTTATAAGGATGCTAATATTGAACTGATATTTTTATGAAGGAAATCTTTCGTTTGCATGGAATTCTTAAGATGATAATTTCTGATAGGGATCCTAAGTTTACTAGTAATTTCTGAAAATCATTGTTTAAAGGATTATATACTAAACTAAATTTCAGTACTGCTTATCATCCGCAAACGGATGGACAAACAGAAAGACTAAATCAAGTTTTGTAAGATATGTTACGAATGTATGTTAGGGATCATCCAAAGAAATGGGAAGAATATCTGCACTTAGTCAAATTTGCATATAACAATCATTATCAAGCTTCAGCTAAACTTAGTCCTTTTGAAATATTGTATGGTAGAAAATGTAATACCCCCATTACATGGAGTAATCTGGTTGGCAAAATTAATGTTAGGACCTGACCTATTAAAAGAAATGGAACTAACAATGAAACAGGTACAAAGCACTCTAAAAATTGTACAAGACAAATAAAAGAGTCATGCACACCTTAAAATAACTCAAAAAGAATTTCAAGTAGGTGAGCATGCTTTTGTCAAGGTAAAACCCAGACAAAACTCCTTTAAGTTGGGGAGTTGCGCTAAATTAGCACCCAGGTATTGTGTACCATTTGAGATATTGTCAAGAGTTGGACTAGTGTCTTATTAGTTAGATTTTCCACCTAATCTCAAAATACATAACATATTTCATATTTCTATATTGAAAAAGTATGGAAATGATGCTACTCATGTAATAGATTGGAATGTTATTCAGGTAGAACCAGAAGGATATTTTCAGGTGGAACCGGACTGTATCCTCGACAAGAGAGAAATTTTTCTCCGGAATCGCACCATTGGTCAAGTAAAGTTGCAATGGAAGCACTTTAGTCCAAATGAAGCATCCTGGGAATTGGAGAATCATATGTAGGAGACATATCCAATTTTGTT